>CM076574.1:465613828-465813622 GCA_034641835.2 Pinus albicaulis | reverse complement strand
GCCACCTGTTATCACTCAGGTTTTCCTTGAAGTTGTGGAAAAGGAAAGTATACCCGAGGTAACCACAAACCAACCTTCAGATGTAGAATCTAGCCAATCTGCATCCAGAGAGGGCTCTCTCTTTATAATTTATCTTTGTTCTTAGAAAGTTTTAGGCTAGTTATAAATCCAAGAGTTTGTTTGAAAATGGTGGAATTCGCCAACTAAGGGCAAGGTTGAATATTTTCAGGCCATTGGACTATGGAGTCAAAGGATGGCTTTACTGGATTTCTATTCTACACACAAGATGGCTTTGCAGGGAAAGATAGCCAAATAGAGAACAATCCTTAAAATTTAAAGTGGATGGAATGGGTTTGAAGGGATGAAATGCAGTTAAGAATCTTTCACCATGTTCAAAAGAAAGAAATGAAATGATTAAAAATAAAGAGCAGTGAAGAACTCTTTACTATAGTAACCAAAATGTTTAAATTAGCGAAGCAAGAGCAATTAAGAATTCGTTGCTTATAACTAATTTAGAGGAAAACATTTAGAATAATCACAACTGAACTCAAAGTACAATTAAGTAAATTCTGAGTTATTCTTTTATGTCAATTATTCAGAAATGGACACAATGATATTATAAACAGATATAAAACTTAAGACATGGGATAGAAAGACTTATTGAACTGCAGTCCGACACATGAATCCTGCAAAAAGTCCTGAGCTTCAAATTGTCATCCAGCAAGCCACAAATAAATTTCTCCAAAACACTTTTTATTCCAAAAACATCAATGTCACAGCGAAGTAGTAGAATCCACCCTCAATACTTTCTTTGAGGGTTTATTTATACAAAAAAATGATTGAAAATATCTCACACTAACCTAGCAAATAATCTAGGGTGACTAATGAATAAGTTACAATAGAAAGGAGACAAATGGTCTCGTAGATAGGACAAAAAGTAACTGCTGGTGTGCTGTTTCCTCCCTTTGTGGATGTGCTGGAGGCAGGTCCTACAATAGGGTTCGATGCTGTCCTTTGGAGTAATTCTATTTTACTGCCTTGCTTGTCTGATACTCTTTGTTTCTACTGATAGTCTTTTAACCTGTGCTAATTATTTGTCCTTTACATGAAAGTAAAAAGACAAAATTCTTTACCTGAAGATAAATTTCACAAAATTTCCAATAAGTCTTCCCACCATTGATCTTCTGCTATTATGGTTCTTTTAAGTTTTCTTAATGTTTCATCGGCCTCTGTGTACCTGAAGAAAGTAGGCCTGTTTTGGAATAAATACCTTATTTCATACTCAAGATGAAACAAATCCTTTAACCTGTCGTAGAGATTCCTCCCTGTTGGTAATGTTGCTTCTGACGAACTGATAGAATGAGCAGTTGTGTTATGAGCATGTATACCTATTTTATTAACATAGGTTTCTAGGTCCATTATTTTGTCCTCTGACAGCATAGGACTGGGTAACCCACTGTCTAATAAAGCCTGAAACTTCTATTTGAAAGCATTAATTTCTTCCAGAATATCTGAGCATTTCCTTTCCAAATTTTGCATAAGAGTTCTTTTGGTAAAAACTCTTTTTATTTCTAAAATAGTACCTGTCTTGTCATCAATTCCAAGCTCTGCAAGTTTTTTCCTAGTCTGGGTGTTCAAAATCTATATAAGTTGATTGGCTTGCTCTGGCCTGCCTCTTAATTCATCTCTTGTTTTGTCTATTTCTTCCATGGCTACTTTGACTAGGTCATTTTGTTCAAAGATTACTTGAACAAAGGACCAAACACTCTTTATTGACTCAACTATATTATCCCAAAGAATTTCGTTTATTTCTTTCAAAGGCTTTTCTAATGAAAGATCTCTTTCTAAAGCCTTAACCAATTTTTCCAGTCTTTTGATTTCCCTAGTATTATCAGCAACAGTCTTTTTAGGCATATCATATTTTTGCTCCAAATTTACTAGCTGTAATTTTGTGGTTTGAAGTTCTGTGACTCTGAGTTTTAAGCTTTCCATTTGTTTTACCAATTCATCAGAACTTAAACTGGAAGTGTTTACCTGTGATGACTCTGTTTGTTGATCTGCTGTCGTGATACCTGTAGTGATCTCTGTTGTAGATGTTTGCATGATAGCCTGTTTTTCCCTTAATGCCTGTTCCAATTCTTTCTCTGTTTCACTCAGTTGCTCAGTCATTTCCAAGAGAAATTCCATCATTTCTTCCTGTGAATTTTCCTTCAAAACTTCTTGAGTCTGGGGATGGCTTGAGGCTGGTAATTTTAGTTGCTTTCTCAGTGTAGCAATATCATCATCTTTCTTTTTAATTAGTGCTTCAATGCTTTTGATATCTTTGGGATTGTGACCCAAGCTGATGATTATTTCTTCTAGAGACTTTATTCTGTTATCCTTTTCCTGAGAAGAAGCCTTCTCAATTTGCAACTGGGTGTTTGTATTATTTAAAGAATCCTGCAACTTAAGGGTTGCCATGGCCTTATCAGTAAGGGTGGAATATATCATTTCCCCATTTTTTTTATCCAACTCTATCTGGTCCAAGGGATGAATGTCTTTTGCCAGGACCTCAAAATTGGTCCTAAGATAATCAGATGTTGTCTTGGGTTTTGGCACCTTGGATTTGAAATGGCTCATCATCATTTTGCCTTGTTGAATGTCAAATGCTGACATTAATCTTTCCTGATTGTGTGGAGCCATTCTCAAATACTGATCATATACCTGCATTCTCAATGGATCATTCTTTGCTTTTATATTAATGAAAGTTCTCTTTATATCACCTGTATCTGTTTTTGGCTGTTTAAAGGAAGAGACTTCAGTACTCAACTGTTTTTGCAATTCTTTTCCTTTGTGGCTTGTGTGTGTTTCACTAACTGTGCCAGTTAGTTGACTATCTTCTCTTTCATCATCAATTATTTCATCTATAGTTTCCACTTCTGGGAGTGGATTGAGTTTCTGATTTTTAGCTTGATGTAGCTCTGAGGATTCTTTGGGAGGAGTAGGATCTGGAACCTGTCTTTTCTTGCCTATTTCCATATTAGATGGAGTTTGCAATTCTAAAACTTCAGGATGATTTACTTGAGTAGGACAAACCTGCGTTTGATCTGGTGCCCTGGAGGTTTGAGGTTTCTCTGCCATGATGAAAGTTTCAATGACCTATACTTTAGGTTCTTTCCCTTTGCCTTTAGACCCAGCTATAATTGATGGACTGATTTCTTGTAATCCATGTTGAAGATTTCCTGCTGAAGAAGTGCCAATATGAGGTACCTGCACTTGACCAAAAGATTCTAGGTCAAACTTTTTCTCACGATCTTTCATAATTTTTTTTATATTGTCTTCTTCACTATCTTTCTCAACTAGTGTTCCTTCCACCCATTCATCTTGATTAGCATATTGTTCTATTTCTGGAATCCTGTGGTGAAAGTAGGGTGATGATTTGTTCTTCATTCTTTTGTCACAGATAAAACTGAATGGATCATAAGGAATCCAACGGAAACTCTTTTGTAACTTGAAATGGTTTTGCAATATATTTTCTGCTTCATGTTCAGCATCCCTAGAATTACATATAAAGGGACCTAACTGACTTTTGATTCTGAGCTGTGCTTTCTTCTTAACATTACAAAAATGAATAACATCAGAATTATTCATTTTCCTGAAATATTCTAAGGCAAAAAGTCTCATAGGCACATATTTTGGCAACTTGAATGGACACAATTCACATCCATATATTCTGATGACTGAATGATTTTGGTATAAATACCAGTCCCCAACTTTATATGTCCTTGAAAGCTGCAAAGTCTTCTTAATCTCATTACTGAGCCTTGGAGGAGGAATTCCTGTCAACAAGGTAGTTGCAGGATATACAAAAATATGGATGAACTCAGCATAAGAATAGGGAGAATTATAGGAAGAGGGAGTCATGGCAGACCAAAATATAACAGATCTAGGGTTTCCCTTGGCATCAAACTTTTTAACAGGAAAAGGGAACTTCTCTGATTGATAATAAATGATGAGATGGTAAATGACTGAGGAATATTTAAACACTTTTTCATTATCTAGCCTCATGAACTGGTCATGGATTTTATTAGCAATGAAAGATGCAAAGTCATATTTCACTGCAGGAGGTTGCCCAGGAGTAAAGATAGACAGCAATACCAGGGTTATTTCATCAACATACTCACTTGTATTGAAACCCATGACAAAGGATATCATATTCAGGATGAGCTTGCCTAAATTAGTAAAATAACCAAAACCATAGGAAGGAGGTCCCTTAGGTTGATGTTTAGGTAACATAAAAGTCTGGCAAATGCATTTCAATTTTTCTGGGGACAGTTGGGTAGACTTTTCAAGTAGTTCTTCCATGGACAAAGGAGTAAGATCTTGATCAGGTTCAAAACGAAGCATTGTATTGATAGCTTGAGGAGTGATGGGGAAAAGGATACTCTGGTCAGGAGACAACACTGCCCTTTGAGTTGGATCATAGTTGGAGTGACAATAGTGGATAATTTCTCGGAAAATACGGACTGAGGGGATGAGATATCTCGGGAAATTGGATTCCCACAATCCAATGACATCCAGACCTTTCGAATAATCATCTCTGCAGCGACAATAACTTCGAAGGGGACTTTCATTGAAAACTAAGTCTTTAATTTGAAAGTCTTTATCCACTAATGGTAAGTATTCTAACTCTCTGTGAGGGGCATTTAATGGGGTTACATTCAGAGCTGCTGGAGCTTCCATTTTGGTTCTTGTGTATTCAAAATGGAAGTTTCGGGGATTTCTTCATAGACCAGTGCAATTTTGATTCTGGGAGCTTTGATTTTACTTGCAGGAACTAGAATAGACTGATATTAACCCTTTTTCAGACTCTGGCGTGAATTTTTAACACAGGAAAGTGGATTTTCAAAGAGTTCCAGCAAGAAAACGAATAAATACCTGTTTGATGGAGAAGTTTGAAATTTACAGGTACTGGTCAATGGCGGATGGATGCTTGGGCACTGGTCTAACAATGGCGTTCAGCAATTTTGGTTGGCGGCGTCTTAATCAACAGAATTTTTGAATTCTTCAGTGGAGGACGTAGTCGTTTTCAGCAGTGAAAATGACAGAAAATATACGGGTTTTTGTTTTATTTACAAAGTCAATGGGGATTTTTCTTTTTCCAAGGATGACGTCATTTGGTACGGGAGGACACATCACAGGATCGAGTGCTAAATGGTAATTTCCGCACCGCTTTTGGGAGACGGTGGTATTTAACGGGGAGGCAGTGATTCCATTAAGTGATCGACACATGGTCAGAGCACTATTCCAAAACCACTGCCATCCCGCACGTTAACCTTCGGACGTGAGACAATCAGCGGAATTGTTGTGGACCGTAGATCTTCGGAGGGGTGATCTAACGGTGGACGGGACGTAAAGCTGGCGGGGGTTTTAATGTGCGGACCCGATGGGGTTTTAAAATGATTAACTTTAATTAAATATCCCGGGAGGCATTTGATTGGCGAAATCGATGGTTATTAATTAATCCTGGTGATTTAATTAATCCCATTGTTTAATCACGGTTGCGATAGGGTTAGGGGATTTTAACTATGGTTAAAGTGTCGGGCAGAATTAAAATGCCAAGGGGATGGGCCACGGTGGCTCGGGGGATTTTCGAAGTTTTTAGTTTAAATTAAAACTTCGGGTTTATTTATTTTTCTTTTTTAAACATATAAAACACATGTTTAAACCTTTTTCAATATTTCTTATTATATGGTAATAAATAAATGTCATTTATCAACCATAGGGGTAGGGAAATATTCTATATGGGCATATTTTAGCCAAAGGGTTTTTATTGGGGATTTTTAATTAACAAAGGGGATTAAATAAACTTTGGCCAAAACTTATAACAAGAGGGGTTTTTGGGATATTTATGTAAAAGGAGTTATGTACTATAGGATAAGGTCTTTTCACTAGGGATTTAATAAATAAATCAGAAGTTAATATGACAAAGGACAAGGTAAACTCAAAATACTTAACTATAACTAAAAAAAGTGAAGATTTCAGAAGTAAATTACATCATCTCGATTTCAACACTTCAACATAGAATAGTAAGTAATTTTTGAGGGTTTATTATGGAAATTTACATGATTATCCTAAGTAAAATAGGATTTTACTTAGGAAAAGGTTAAAAGTGAATGATTATAATGATAAATAATCTCAAGTACTTAGGTCTTTTTGATCATTAGGCCGAGGGTCCAGTCCCTCCAAAAGTCCAGGAAATGCCTTGAGCCCCTTTAATCTCCAAATACCTTAGCATTTTGGGGAAATTAGTTAAACTCTTAGGGAAAAAGTGATGAGGGAAGTTAATGATTTTGACTTTGATTTCTATGAATTTTCCAGTGCATTTTCTGCTTCAGTATTTGTGATGAAAGTAAAAGATTAAACACATTTAGCACCATCATTCACCATATGAAACCTTGCAACACCATCTACCTACCCTATCTACTTTACACTACCATTTTCTCTTCTTTATTAGGGTGCATTTAGACTAGCAAACCCTTATCAATCTTTTTCTTTTTTACATGGCAATTCTATCTAATTCTATCCTTATTACATCCAAGGGCTCAGATTAAACTGTTGAGCACCTTTTATCAACTCTACCTATCTACTTATCTGCCAAGATTAAACTGTTTGGTCAGATATTTATTCTCTATTCTACAACATGAAATTGAAAGATGAATGAGTCAAGTTTAAACAGTTTGACTCTTCATAAATTGTGGCAAAAGTTTAACAAGCTGCACACAATTGTTTTATTACAAAAATGAAATAGTAGTGGCATTTAGACTTGCACACTTTCCTTGGTCTATTTTGTTTGGGGTTCATTCCTTTCATATTCTTTTTTGACCATTTTATTTTTCTTACCCTTTGATCTTTCTTTTAGGGTATACCCTCTTTACATTTTTTAAATTTTTTGATTTTTTGGTTTTTCAAGAATATGGAACACCTTTGCTCAAGAAAAAGGTTAGAACATATTCCATAGTTCAATCAAGACAATCATGACAAATGACACCTATTGGTATAGGAGTATAACACTGGCTCCACTTGGGGATGTCTTTTCCTTGTGAAAAGTCAAGAACAGTAGATCAGATGCCTCAAAATGTTCTCAGACTGAACCATGTAATCTCCTTCTTCTGATAGCTTTATTGTATATATGATAGTGAAACTTTTGAAGCTTAGGGCCTTCACCTCGAGCTTCAACTCCAAGAAGTCACCATCCAATCAAAACTGATGCTTTATAAAAGGATATATTACTTACAAGTTAGGAAAAATCAAAATATCCTAGTAAATAGGATCAAAATAGTGCTTCAACATTCGACCATTGACTGGTCCTTCCTCAACTTCTGAATTGTCCAAATTCTTCAAAAAGTATGTGTTGTTACCCTGTAAGGCATGAATGATGTAAGGCCCTTTCCATAAGAAATCAAATTTCCCATGTTTCCCTTTTTCTTCCCTTCTAGAATCCCATCTTAGGACTTTGTCTCCTCGTTGAAAATCTTCTGCTTTAGTTCTTTTGTCAAACATTTTCTTTAACTTTTCTTGCAAGACTTGGGATCTTTGATACACCTCTTCTCTTGTTTGTTGCAAGTGAATTGTTTGGTTAATTCTTCTCTGAACATCATTTGGTTCCACTTTGTTGGAAATGTTGTCATTGATGGCAAAGAAGCACAAAGGAGCAGCACCTGAACTAGCAATAAGGCAAAGGAGATGACAAAGGAGGAGCACTTGAAACATCAGCCAAGGAGCAGAGAAAGCATAAGAAGAAGTAGCAAGGCAGCAAAAGAAGCAAGAGAGATAAGGAATTGAGGCAGCATACAAAGCAGAGACGGTGAATAGAAGCAGAGGCAACGTAATGTACAAAAGAGTTGAACTTAAGAAATGTAGTGCAAAGAAAGCAGCAGATGCAGAGATAGGCAAAGAACAGAGGTACAACAAAGGCAGAGGCAGAGGTTGAGTAGCAGAAGCAGCAAAAAGAAGAAAAAGGAGGCAGCGCTGAATCACAGACAGGCAAAGGAGGCAGCGCTGAAACAAAGACAGAAAAAGGAAGCAGTGAATACAATGGAGGCAACAAATGAAGGCAGAGGAAGCGAATATAACAGAGGCAGAGTCGTTATCACTGCAGCAGAGGCAGAGGCAGAGGCAAAGCGACAGGAGAAGCAGAGACAGAGGCAGAGGTAGAGCTGTTATAATTCCGAGAATCGCCCAACCCGGAGGACAGATATATAATTCTGAGAATCATACCCCAAGCTGGGCGTTACGCATATAATGCAAAACGAAATTCTGGGAATCGCACACTCCAACCGGCGTTATAGATTTAACATAATTCATAAACATTATTCCGGGAATCGCCTAACCCGCTGGCGGACACATATATATATATAATATCCATCATAATACATATAAATGTCACGCATTTCATATTCTGCAATGGTCCAAGGCATATACATTGATATATATTTAAGTGGACCGTGTTATGATCAATGGAAAGGAAGTAATATAAAGTGGGACCCTCACCCAATCGTAATCGGAGATCGCAAGGGCAGCGGAACATGTAACCAACATAAATTTGCGATTGCGATGGAAATCCGGACCCGGTGGATCAATGAACCATAATTCATGTGTGTTTGAGTTCCAGTGAATAGTGATGATCGCATCGGAGAACATAAGAGTTGCGATTGCGATTGGAAGACCGGACCCGATGGGTCTATAAACCATGTTTAACAAAGTGTTTGAAGTCTAGTTCCAATCACATCGGAAATAAAAAAACCATCGCAACACATATTAAAGAACTTGCGATTGCGATTAAGAGTTCGGACCCGATGGACTTATAAATTATGATTAACAAAGATTTCAGTTCCAGGTTCTAATCGCATCGGCACTGGTCAATCGCATCGGAGAATATAAGAGTTGCGATTGCGATTGGAAGTCCGGACCCGATTGGTATATAAACTATGACTCATATACAACTTGAGTTCCAGGTCTAATCGCATCAGCAAAACGCAATGAACAGTGATCAATCGTAATCGGAGCAGGAGCGATCAATCGCAATCGGAGGAGAACCAATGCATCGGAAAACATGTCAGGTGGGCCCGAAAGGGCATTTGTTAAGTATTATCAAGATTATAGATGTGTAATGACTTCAAAAAAGAGAAGAAAAGAGATATAAATGCCTTAGAAATGAGCCACTTCGAGGGGGCAACCTCCAATACATTACATAAATGAACAATTCTTGGATGATTCAATTCACAAAAACCTCCTTTCTATATATAGGAGTCCATGGGGCCATAATGTAATCCTAGTGGGCCACAATGTAATCCTAGCCGACCTAACAATAATAATTTAAGGGCACAATAATAACAAAATGGGGGTTACAAGGGTACACTAATAACAATAAGGGGTTTACACTAACAATAATAAGGGGCTATACTAGTGATATAGGGACCTAACATGCCCCTCTCCTTCAAAAAAGTGTTGTCCTCAACACTTGAGTAGCTTCGGGTGCTTCCGTATAAAATTCTCATCCTCCCATGTAGAATCTTCAGTGGGTAAGTTCTTCCACTTGATGAGATACTCTGAAATTGATCGATTCCGTAGTTGTCGAGTTCTTTTTTCCATGACTGCTTCAGGTTCCGATATGATTTTCCCTTCCCCATCAAGTTCTGGCAATACTGTTTGAACTGGAAGATTTTCACCTATAACCTTCTTTAAGCATGAAACATGGAAAACTGGATGTACTCGCGAAGAAGCAGAAAGCTCCAATTTGTATGCCATAGTACCAATCTTTTGCAACACCTTGTAAGGACCATAGTACTTTGGTGATAATTTATTATCCTTCTTAGCTTGCTTGAGGGACATTTGTTTGTATGGTTGTAGCCGTAAAAATACCCAATCTCCTACATCGAAACTTCTCTCGCTGCGATGTTGATCTGCCTGTTGTTTCATTCAATTTTGTGCCAAATTCAGGTTATCCTTTAAGAGTTGGAGAACTTCTTGCTGATGCTCGATGTGATCTTCAACTGCTTGAACCTTCGAATTTTCCCTTAAAGATGATGTGATGGATGGTGGATGATATCCATAAAGTGCCATAAATGGGGTCATTTTTGCTGCGGTATGGAAGGAAGTGTTATACCACCATTCAGCGAGAGGTAACCACTTGACCCATTGTGTTTGTTTATCGGATACAAAACAACGAAGATATCCTTCCAAACATTTATTTACTATCTCAGTTTGACCATCAGATTGAGGATGATAAGATGAGCTATGAGCTAATTGAGTACCCAAACAAAGAAATAACTCCGTCCAAAAATTTCCAGTAAAAATGGGATCTCTGTCGCTCACGATAACCCTTGGGCTTCCATGTAGCTTTTGAATTCTGTCCATAAATGTGTGCTGTTGTACTTGCTTTAAATGGATGAGATAATGCACAAAAGTGTGCATACTTGGTAAGTCTATCAACTACCACCATGATGACACTCTTTCCTTCGGACTTAGGTAAACTTTGTGATAAAATCCATTGAAATCTCCTCCCAACGTTGACTTGGAATGGATAAAGGTTGTAGAAGTCTAGGGGTCTTAATTGTTTCCACTTTATTCGGCTGGCAAACCAAACATTCTGCCACAAACTTTTGAATATCAGATTTAAGGCCATCCCAAAAAAATTCTTTCTTCACCCTGTGGTAAGTTTTTAAAAATCCTGAGTGTCCTCCTAAAGGAGAAGTGTGCAATTCCGGAAGAATCTTTTGTTTTAGTTGGGAATTCTTACAAAGATATAAGCGATCTTTGTACCATAAGGAATCATTTTTCCAACTAAATGTATCGGATGTACTAGGATCTTGCTGCAACTTTTGAATGAGTGTCCATACATCTTTGTCCTTCTTCCATTCATCTCTTGCTTCGGTTATCCAATGTGGTTGGATAATAGAAATGGCACAAAGCAATGCTTCCACCTCTTCATTCTTTCTTGAGAGTGCATCTGCAACAACATTAAACTTTCCTTTTTTGTAGATTATTTCAAAGTCATAACCCAACATCTTTGTGACCCATTTTTGTTGCTCTTCTGAAGATAGTCTTTGTTCCAAAAAGTGTTTAAGACTATCATGATCAGTTTTTACCTTGAAGTGTCTTCCCATTAGGTAAGTTCTCCATTTCCTTAGTGCATGCAGTATTGCTAACATTTACTTATCATAAATAGGTTTACGTAAATACTTTCCTTTGATTGGACGACTTTCAAAAGAAATGGGTCTTCCTTCCTGCATTAAAACAACACCAATTCCATTTCCTGAGGCATCACATTCCACAATAAAGGTTTTTGTGAAGTCTGGCGTAGCTAAGACCGGTGCTAGGCACATTGCCTCTTTAAGATGTTCAAAGGCCTTAGTTTCTGAATCTTTGTCATGCCATTAGAGCTTATTATCCTTCCTGGCTTCCCTTCAATATCCCATAATTCGACTTCCTTTCCTTCTGAAAAAAATTTCAAGAAAAGTTCTTGAAAATTAAAAGCTACCGTCCCCAAAGATTGTAACCTTTGTACTCCTAGTACAACATCAGCACCTCCCATAGGAATGGAAAGCATTGGACTAGTCAATACATATTCCCCCATGGTTAGCTTGATATTATGGCATTTTCCAGAGCAATTTATAGTTCCTCCATTTGCAACCATCACTTGACATTCTGGTGCTGGGTATAGGAAACAAATTAATTCCTTGGCTACCTTACAATGAATAAAATTATGGGTGCTACCTGAATCAATCAACACTATTACCTTTTTCTTCTTGATTTGTCCTTGTATCTTGAGAGTTTGAGGAGTGGTAATTCCTGCCGGTGCATTACACGATATGGTCGGATTCATTTCTTCCTCTTCTAGGGTTGGTTCCTGGTGTATATCCTCTTCTTGTTCATTTTCTTCTTCCTCTTCACAATCTATGTAAAATAATTTCTTCTCAGCACACTTATGACCTTTAGTGTATTTGCTATCACAACTGTAGCAAAGCCCTTTTGCTCTTTTTCTTCCAATTGTTGTGGTGTCAACCTTGTAGGTTGTGGAAATCTAGGCGTAGCCACACTTCCTTCTTTATAGAATTGAGTGGTAGGCTTCCTTGTTGCCATAATTTTACATTCAACTTTTCTTGCCAACCTGAATGCCTTCTCCAATGAATCAGGTTCCAGAACGCAAACTTCATGTTGAATGTTATCCTTTAAAGTGCCTATGAAGAGATCAATCCTGTGTTCCTCTGGAATATCAGTTACCCTTATATTCAATTTTTGGAAGTCCTCAATGTGCTGCCCACTAAACCCTTTTGTTTGAGATTTATCAATTGGCTAAAGAAGGTGTTGCTCTTTGTATCCTCATAATGTGCTATCATTTCCTCCGTAAAAATTGACCAAGTGACAAATTTTTTACGGGAGCAAAGCCATCGATACCATACAAATGTATTTTGTTCTAAATGTAAAGTTGCAATGCGTACCTTTTGTGTGTTTTGCACATTATGGAGATCAAATATTGCTCCATCTGTAAGTCAATACATATTCCCCCATGGTTAGCTTGATATTATGGCATTTTCCAGAGCAATTTATAGTTCCTCCATTTGCAATCATCACTTGACATTCTGGTGCTGGGTATAGGAAACAATTTAATTCCTTGGCTACCTTACAATGAATAAAATTATGGGTGCTACCCGAATCAATCAACACTATTACCTTTTTCTTCTTGATTTGTCCTGCTATCTTGAGAGTTTGAGGAGTGGTAATTCCCCAAAACAACATTACACGGACTGGTTGGATCATTCTTCCTTCGCTCTGTTCTCGGTGTATATCCTCTTTCTTGTTCATTTTTTCTTTTTCCTTCACAATCTATGTAAAATAATTTTTTCTCGTTATTAATTTATGACCTTTATATTTGTTATTCAACCGTAGCAGTTCTTTGCTCTTTTTTCTTCCAATTGTTGTGGTGTCAACCTTGTGGTGTTGAATTCAGATGTAGCCATACTCTTCTTTATAGAATTGAGTAGTAGACTTCTTTTTGCCATAATTGTACATTCAACTTTTTGCCAACTCGAATGCTCTAATGAATCAGTCTGCAATAATGGACCCCATGTTGAACAAGTATCCTTTAAAGTACTTATGAAGAGATCAATCCTGTGTTCCTCTGGAATATCAGTTACCCTTATATTCAATTTTTGGAAGTCCTCAATGTGCTCGCCCACTAAACCCTTTTGTTTGAGATTTATCAATTGGCTAAAGAAGGTGTTGCTCTTTGTATCCTCATAATGTGCTATCATTTCCTCCGTAAAAATCGACCAAGTGACAATTTTTTTATGGGAGCAAAGCCATCGATACCATACAAATGTATTTTGTTCTAAATGTAAAGTTGCAATGCGTACCTTTTGTGTGTTTTGCACGTTATGGAGATCAAAATATTGCTCCATCTGTAGTATCCATGTTACAGGATCCTTTCCATCAAACTTCCTCATATCCATTTTTGGAATATGGTGGTTCTTCCCACCAACATTAGAGTTTATGAAATCATGATTAAAATTTATTTTGTTCTCATCATGAGGTTCTTCTACTATATTTGCACCATTAGGAATCATTTCTTGTTTTAAGCTTGTCATCAAGCCTTCCATGTATTCTTTTAGATCATTCTTCATGTTTTCTATGTTGTCTTTCATGTCATCCATCTTAGCTTCCATGCCCACTTCCATGCCATCCATCTTATCTTCCACGCCTTTCTTCAAACCTTCCATCTTCACTTCCACGACATCCATCTTAGCTTCCATGCCTTTCTTCAAACCATCCATCTTCACTTCCACACCTTTCTTCAAAACTTCCATTTCATTTTTTGCTGCTCTTTGCAAGAGTGAAATTTGTTGCACTTGCTCTTGTAATTTCGATAGATCATGTTGCAATTCTTCATCTTCATGAGTCATAGTAGAGCCTTCTGAAGGCTTAATGGGTGTTGAATTATTTTTAGGGGCCATTTTAGAATCCAATATTGATATCTATTCTACAAGATGCTCTTGGAATCAATTCAACTTGATTCTTCAAACAAGACTTATGCAATTCGGAAAAAAATACACACCTTTTACTAGCTTTGAGGAGCTCGATATTGAAATTGTATTATCTCTGTTATTTCAGATTTTCAATATTTGAAATTCAGCACTGAAGTAGCCCTCTGAATGATCTTTTCAATGCCACAGGTCTGACCTGATTTGGATTCTCCAAGACAAATTTGTGTCCAATCTCCCACAATGACCTAATTCTGGACTGGTTCAGTAGAGCGAACTTGTACGACTTGCCACGTGGCACTGTTTTGTCCTTTGTCTCTGAAATTGCTAGCCCAGAAACTTCAGTCTGTGTACTTGCGACCACTTTTTACGGCACTTCAATCTGAGGCCCAGAGAGAGAGTTATTGAAGTTTTTCCACGATCACCTCTTTGAGATGCAATTCAGGAGCCTGAAAAAGCACTACCTTCCACAGATCATATCTCAAAAAATATTGCGAACCAAGTTCTGAAATTTTTTGACGAATTTCCTCAGGATTTCAGCTTCGCACCATATGAATTTCAGACTCTGACCCTTCGTACAAAAAAATTTATAGCGCAAATTCCACGATGACCTGTTTATGAGCCTGAAAAAATACCTAACTTCCACAGATGATATCTCCTCAAATATTGCGAACCAATATCTGAAATTTTTAGACAACCTTCCTCAAGATTTCAGCTGCGTACCCTAAAAATTTCAGCTTCTGAAGCTTCGTAGAAAAAAATTTATAGCGAAAATGCCACGATGACCTGTTTGGAGCAGCGAAACCCTAGAATCCCAAAGCTCTGATACCAAATGTTGTGTAACCAGCTCCAAAAATAGAAGAAAAGAGATATCCACGCCTTAGAAATAGGCCACTTCGAGGGGGCAACCTCCAATACATTACATAAATGAACAATTCTTGGATGATACAATTTACAAAACCTCCTTTCTATATATAGGAGTCCATGGGGCCATAATGTAATCCTAGTGGGCCCAATCTAATCCTAGCCGACCTAACAATAATAATTTAAGGGCACAATAATAACAAAATGGGGGTTACAAGGGTACAATAATAACAATAAGGGGGTTACACTAACAAAAATAAGGGACTATACTAGTAATATAGGGACCTAACATAATCATTGTTCTTTATGTTGATGATTTAATACTAACGGGTGATGAGCAGTTAATACACTCATGCAAGGCAGATCTTGCAAAGGAGTTTGAGATGAAGGATTTGGGACTCCATTATTTCCTTGGATTGGAAATATGGTAGTGAGAAGGTGAACTGTTTGTGTCTCAAGGAAAGTATGCTCAGGAGATACTTGGTAAGTTTCACATGGAGGAATACAAGCCCATGGATACTCCTCTTCCAAGAAACTGGAGGAAATATGATGCTACATCGGCAGAGGTAATGGATGCCACTGTTTATCGACAGTTGGTGGGTTTGCTCATGTATTTAGTTAATACAAGACCAGACATATGCTATGTGGCGAACCAGCTTTCACAAGCAATGGTTAAGCCTACCAAGCTCTTTTGGAAGGTAGGAAAGCATGTCCTAAGGTATCTCAGGGGCACATCTGAGTATGGCTTATGGTACAGACAGACAGATGAGGTGAAGTTGCATGGCTTCACGGATGCAGATTGGGCAGGCATCCCAATGGACAAAAAAAGCACATCGGGAGGGGTTTTCAGTATCGGATCTACACAATTTTCTTGGTACAACAGGAAACAAAGATCCGTGGCACTCAGTTCAATGGAAGCATAATACATGGCAGCAAGTCAAGATGCATGTGAGGCTATCTGGATGAGGAAGATCCTGGTCGGTTTGTTCGGTTCACATTTAGATCCTACAGTGATACATTGTGATAATCAGAGTTGCATTAAACTCTCAATTAATCATGTGTTTCATGATAGATCTAAACATATTGATATTCAGTATCATCATATCAGAGATTGTGTGCAGTGAAAGATCATGTTGCTTCATTACATTCCTACGGAAGATCAGGATGCAGACATTCTGACGAAGGCGCTCGGCCGGAGAAAATTCTAATACCATAGAGGCAGGATCGGGGTGAAGGATAATCCCTATCTTGTTGAGAGGGAGTGTTGAGATTCAACAATATGATGAGCTTAGTGAAAAGTAAGCACCTTCACTAAGTGGGGCCCACAGGCTATTTTTAGGTGTATGTCTATTTTTAGACATGGTGAGCATATTCTATAAGTTGCAAGATGGTATTTGTAGATGGTTGGTAAAATGTGGAAAATAGATGAAATTATATTTTTATAATATTGGACCAAGTCTATTTATAGATCGTCGATCTAAAAATAGATGCATGTTGATTATTATTAGCTCTTAATAATAATCTGACAATAAACATCAACTTATTCTCTTGGAGCACTTATTTCAGTGAACAGATTTGGGAAATTAGTGGGTTGAAGGAATTATGCAATTCCTAGGGTTATTGGTGGCTCATGCATGGAGGACTCAATTAGAACTGAAGTGGCAAAGTTATGACAGAGTTGGAAGAGTAGTTTATGGATTTGTTATTTAGTTTAACTCAGTTAAGTGAGTTAAACTCAGTTGAGCTAGTTGTATCTAGTCTATCTGAAAGATACACTAGTGAGAGTTAAGTGAATTAATTAGTTAATTAATTCACAACTAATAACTCATTAACAACTGAACAAATACAACAGTTAACTATAGTGCATGTCAGTTCGAGTGGAGACCCAGTGGAGAGATAGGTGAAAGGGTGAGATGGAATATTTGCTTTGACTATAGTGATGCATTCAATGCATTTGACACACATTGGAGTTGCCAATGAGGATTGCACAGTAAAGGCAAGGCCAATTCGAATTCATTCATGGGTCTTTTTCAACAGGGATTGCGCAGTGGAGGCAGGCTGTCAGGAGGTAAGAAATTGGTGCATGGAAGTGCAAATTTCTGCATGACAGTGTGTAATGAATCTACATTGTACTGAGAGCTTGATGTACTAAGCTTTGTATGAGATTATTACATGATTCCATTGATATGCATAATATATGATAGTTGGGGTTTTTAGCTTTAATCTTTCCCGTTAAACAACTGTGTTATGTGCGATTGAATTTATTCACATGTATTTGCAATTGAGTTTTAAATTTCCACAAGTTTAACAGTGGAAGGATTCTGTATTTAGTAAGAAGATAAATATTGTTAGATCAGGAGAATCTGGTAATACATCAGTATTAATAAATTTCTACAGGGGCTTCAGGGGAAGCACTGGGTTTCTAGGGCCAAAAAATAGCCGAGTCTTGTAAATCCCGTTTGAGGGTGTCGATCAGTTAGATTTTGGTCACAGAAGAGCAAGGATTGCTGAAAATTTATCATTTTCTCTGTCGGGTTAACAATTTGGGTGCCCAGATTTGTTGTACTCAGATTCTACATAATAATAATAAACCCTCATATTTGCTGCACAAATTTTCCCGCATTGGGTTTTTCCAGGGACCATTGCCCGAAAAATCTGTGTGTCACTTTGCTTCAATAAGCCTATTATTAAGTAAATTATCTGCATATGTGTATGCTGTTAGTAGTGTTTACTTCTATATTTTCTAAAAATAAATTGTATAATTTAATCACAAGTAGGAGAAGTAAACCATTATACTATAGTAGGATTTCCACATTAATGTATTTAGAAATTTTCACATGGTATCAGAGTGATAGTAGATCAAGCTGAATCTCCAGAAAATCAGCTGAAGAATATTTTTCTGCGTGGTAGCAGTAGAAATCCAGAAAGGGTAGCAGTAGCAGGAGGACGCAGATCCAAAAAGGGGAAACACTGTAGCTTCAGAAGGCCTTTAGGCTTACGCAGACGCTAACCAAGCCAACGTAAGGACCTCGTCACCTGGTCTAGGGTTACGTAGTCCACTTCTGAGCAGTACAAAGACTTCATTGAGCCAGTCTGCCTACGCAGAGGCCAGCCAGAGGAATACAATCCAGTATTCTTGTCAGTTTGACGAGATCCGGAAGAAATGCTTCAATTCTTCAACAGTGCTGGTGTGGTAGAGATTCTCCTGGTGCATAATTGTGCCTAGATAAGTCAACAAAGAGCGGGAGGAAGACAGTCAATCATCAGATTTGAGCCAAACAGAACTGAGATTCGTTCAGGAGGATCAGAGAGAGCTTTTTGATTGTTTGGCCAAATATTTCTGGGAGGGAAATCAGTTTTCTGAAGGATAAATTTCTAGAGGGTTTTCTAGTCACTAAGAAACCCAGGGCCAGTGTTTTTGTGCTGCCGTAGAAAGAGGGAGAAGAATAATGTTTTCGTCATATTTGAGCTAGATGGCTTCTCATGGGATGAGAGATCAAGATAGGTTGGACGGTGTGTCCAACTTTGTAATCTGGAGGGCTAGGTTCCTATCAGTCCTAGATGCGTATGAAATTAAGAACCATGTGGAGAATGTCCTAGCTGAGCTTGAAAATACTGATCCTCTGAAGAAATTTAATGAAAATTAAGTGCGGGATAAGCATTTGATTATAGATAGAGTAAAGGATCATGTCATGCCACACATTGTCGAAAAGAAGACAAAAAATGAGATGTGGACCACTTTAGAAGCCATGTATCAAGGAAACTCTGTTCAATAGAAAATTCTTCTTGAGAATTAGATGAGGCTATTCCAAATGCGGAAGGTTGAGGAGGTGGATCCCCTCCTTTTCCGTTTACAGACAGTCCCGGATAAACTGATTGCCATGGGTGCACCTCCGAATGAAGGGCTCTTGGTAAGGACTTCCCTGAATGTAGTCACCGAGGAATGCGAATGGTTTTTTCAATGCATATTGGGCAGGGGAATGTTGTTGTCCTGGGTGGACATGTGGGAAATGCTCCGCCAAGAAGAGATCAAGAGAATCACTAAGAGGCAGAAAAACAGTAGCGAAATTTTCAGAGTAAAAAAAGAAGAGGATGATTATGTAGTCCTTGCATTGAAGGAATGAAAGAAACAAGGGTAGAAGAAGAGGGACCTTTCCAAGGCCCGGTGCTTTAACTATGCTGAACTTGGACACTTAGCCAACACTTGTCCTAAGCAGAAGGAAAAAGGAGCTTCTGATTCCAAGGCTGCAACATCAAAGGATGATGGGAGTGAAGATGACGTAGCCATGAGTGCTCATGAGCCACGTAAGTGGGGTGACATGGATCTGTAAAGCAACTACAGGTCAAGTAGGAGGGATCCTTGAGTCAATCCTACTCTTGGATAACATAAAAGCTATGGGATCCTTAAGACGGTAGCGGGACAATTAGGACATGGATGCATAAGTTCACAATGAAGCAGAGAGTAGTGTTGAGATGTTGTGGATGGAGCAACAACAGCGTAGAGGTAGCAACACAAAGGGTAATGGGACTTCAACAATGCATAGAGGCAGTGCTCACGTAGTGAAAATTTGTAGCCACGCAATGGATTTAGGAGGACAGTGTAAAGGAGTAGTGAAGGGAGTTTTAGTGATGGGATGTAGCCTGACTTATCTGTCAACGATTCGGTAGGAGTCTTTCAGTTTCTTACTTCTCGACAACTGAGTTACAGTGCAGTAGTTAGCAGTGGCATTGCTATGGGTAGCACGATGCAGCAAGTTGAGTGGGAGCTGCAGTAGAGATATGGTAGTGTTAGTGGTAGTGACGTGGGCAATAGTATAGAGAGCATCAACGCAGTGGATGGAGGGCAGTAGGCCAAGCATCAACAGCGCAAAGAAAAATTACAAGATCTTGTGATACATGGTGTGGATGTATTTCTAGAGCGCACTCCGTGCTAGGAGGGAGTGTTGAGATTTTGTGTATTGGGGTAGCATTGGGTGTGATGTAGCCCTGAAACTTTGTGGAGGGGATAAGAAACACATCAAACTAAAAACCCAGAAAGCACTTGGAGATATTTCATCTAGTGTTGAATTTATTCAATTAATTAATTTTTTAATGGGGAACCTAAGTCTAAACTTAGGAAATTAGAAAAATTAAGGTGAATTAATTAAACACATGTGATGAAATGTTCTAAGTGATGTGGATCAAGCAGTATTTTAATATAAGCCGTTGATAAGAGATTTAATCATGGCCGTTAATGTGTTCAATGAAAAATTATAAGAGAAGGGCTTGAGGGTCAGTTAGAGACACACACATAGAGGCAGAGCTTAGGAAGTTATCTGCAATTCTAGGGCATGGTTTACTAAGAATTTCCAGAATATTTTTCTACAAAAAGGGGTGTATTGGCTAAGGGGATTATCTGATCTCGGAGCCAAGAGTTAGCAAGAGGCAGAGGAGAAGTAATCAAGGACAACACAGAAGAGTAAGGGCAGTTGTAGCAGCTGCACAGTGCAGAGGCTTTAGCCACTATGTAGCTTCTACGCAGGCCTAGGAGGGGAAGCGCTACAGATTCAGAGGGAATCCAAATTTACGTAGAGGCCTTTAGAGGTAGTGTAAGGACTGCATCAACCACTCTGGGGTTACATAGTCCCCTTGTGAGTAGCGCAGAGGCACACAGCGCCTAGCAGGGCTAACGCTGGGGCTTCAGGTGCAGCGCTGGGGTTTCTAGGGGCAGAAAATACCTGAGTATCGTAAATCCAATTTGAGGGTGTTGATCAGTTAGATTTTGGTCTTAGAAGAACACATATTGTAGCAGATTTATCATTTTATCTGTCTAGTTAACCTTTGGGTGCGCAAATTTTTTGTACTTAGATTCTACATAATAATAATAAACCCTCATATCTGTTGCATCGGTTTTCCTACATTGGGTTTTTTTGGGGACTATTGTCCGAAAAATTTGTGTCACCTTGTTTGAATGAGCGTATTATTCAGTAAATGACTTGCATATGTGTAGGTTGTTAGTAGTGTTTACTTCGGTATTTTCTGAAAATAACTTGTATAATTTAATCATAAGTAGGAGAAGTAAACCATGATAATACAGTAGGATTTATGCATTAATGTATTCAGAAATTTTCACATGGTATCAAAGCGATAGCAGATCACGTTGAATCTCCAACAAATAAACTGAAGAATATTTTTCTGCAGGGTAGTAGTGGAAGCAGCATAAATCCAAAAAGGGTAGCAGTAGCAGGAGGACGCATATCCAAAAAGGGGCAATGTTGTAGCTTTAGAAGGCCTTCAAGCTTATGTAGAGGCTAATCAGGCCAGAGTAAGGACTGTATCACCTAGTCTAGGGTTACACACAGTCCACTTAAGAGCAGTGCAGAGACTTCTTTGAGCCAGTCTGCCTATGTAGAGGCCAGCCAATGGAACACAATCCAGTCTTCTTGTCAGTTTTTCGAGATCCAAATGCAGTGCTTCAGTTCTTCAATAGTGCTGGTGTGGTAAAGATTCTTCCGGTGTAGAATTGTGCATAAATAAGTCAACAAAGACCTGGAGGAAGACAATCACTCAGCAGATCCGAGCCAAAAATATTTGAGATTCGATCAAGAGGATCAGAGAGAGATGTCTGATTGTTTTGGCCGAATATTTCCAGGAGGGAAATAAGTTTTCCAAAGGAGAAGTTTCTAGAGGGTTTTCAAGTCACCAAGAAACCCAGATCTAGCATTTCTGTGTTGCCATAGAAATAGGGAGAAGAATAATGTTTTCTTTATATTTGAGCTAGATGGCTTCTCATGGGCTGAGATATTAGGATAGGTTGGACAGTGTGTCCAACTTCGTCATCTGGAGGGCCAGGATCCTATCAGTCCTCGATGAGTACGATGTCAAGAATCATGCATAGAATGTCCTAGCTAAGCCTTCAGATCCTAATCCTCTGAAGAAATTTAAAGAAAATCAAGCGTGGGCTAAGCGTTTGATTATGGAAAGAGTAAAGGATCATGTCATGCCACACATTATCAGAAAGAAGACGGAAAATGAGATGTGGACCGCTTTAGAAGTAATGTATCAAGGAAGCTTTTTTCAATGGAAAATATTTCTTGAGAATAAGATGAGGCTATTCCAAATGCAGAAGGGTGAGGAGATGGATCCCGTCCTTTTCCGTTTACAGAATATTTGAGATCAACTGATTGCCATGGGGGCACCTCCAGATGATGCGCTCTTGGTAAGGATTTCCCCGAATGCATTCACCGAGGAATGGGAAGTGTTTGTCCAAAGCATATTGGGCAGGGAAACGTTTCCATCCTGGGCGAACATTTGGGAAATCCTCCGCCAAGAAGGGATCAAGAGAATCACTAAGACTCAGAACAATAGCAACGAAATGGTAAGAGTAAAGAAAGAAGAGGAGGATGATGCAACCCTTGCATCGAAGGAATGAAAACAACAGGGGAAGAAGAAGAGGGACCTTTCCAAGGTCCAGTGCTTTAACTATGGCGAACTTGGACACTTCGCCAACACTTGTCCTAAGAAGAAGGACAAAGGAGCCTCTGGTTCCAAGGCTGCAACAACAGAGGACAATGGGGGTGAAGGTGACGTATCCATGAGTGCTTATGAGCCATGTAAGTGGGGTGACATGGATCTGTAAAACAAATACAGATCAAGTAGGTAGGATCCTTGAGTCAACCCTACTCTTGGATCAAATATGAGCTACGGGAGCCTTAAGATGGTAGCGGGACAAGTAGGAGATGGACGCATAAGTTCACACTAAAGTAGAGGGAAGTGTTGAGATGCTGTGGAGGGAGCAACACAGAGATGTAGTGCTCACGCAGTGAAAAGCTGTAGCAGTGCAATGGCTTCAAGAGGACAGTGTAAAGTAGTAGCGAAGGGAGTTTCAGTGATGGGATGCGGCCTGACTTGTCTGTCAACAATTGGGTAGGAGTCTTTTAGTTGCTTACTTCTAGGAAATGAGTTGCAATGCAACAGTTAGCAGTGGCATTGCTATGGGTAGCATGATGTAACAAGTTGAGAGGGAACTACAGTACCGATGTTGTAGCGTCAATGGTAGTGACATGGGCAGCCGTACAGAGAGTAGCAGCGTAGTGGATGGAGGGCAGCAGGCCAAGCATCAACAGTGCAAAGAAAAATGACAAGATCTTGTGATACATGGTGTGGATGTATTGCTAGAGCACACTCTGTGCTAAGAGGGAGTGTTGATATTGGGGTAGTATCGGGTGTGCTCTAGCCCTGAAAATTTTTGGAGGGGCTAAGAAACACATCAAATCCAAAATCCAAAAAGTGCTTGGAGAAATTTCATCTGGTGTTGAAGTTATTCAATTAATTGTTTTTTAATGAGGACCCTAAGTCTAAACTTAGGAAATTAGAAAAATGAAAGTGATTTAATTAATCACATGTGCTAAAATGTTCTAAGTGACGTGGATCAAGAAATATTTTAATCTGTGCCATTGATAAGATATTTAATCATGTCCGTTAATGTGTTCAACAAAAAAGTATAAGAGAAAGGCTTGAGGGTCAATTGGAGACACACACATAGAAGCAGAGTTGAGGCATTGATATGGAATTCTAGGGCAGGGTTTGCTAAGTCCAGAAGAATTTTCTATAGCGAGGGGTAGTATTGGCTGAGGGGATTATTTGATCCCAAAGCCAAGAGTCAGCAAGAGGCAGAGGAGAAACAATCAAGCACAGCGCAGAAGAGAAAGGGTAGCAGCAGCAGCTACGCAACAGCTGTGCATCATAGAGGCTTCAACCACTACGCACGCCCAAGAGGGGTAGCGGTGCAAATTTATATGGAATCTAGAGTTACGCAGAGGCCTCTAGAGGCAGACTGCGCCACCCTCTTTGGGGTTATGCAGTCCCCTTCTGAGTAGCACATAGGCATGCAGAGCCTAACAGGGTTGCCACTGGTGCTTCGGGGGAAGCGCTGGGGTTTATAGGGCCAGAAAATAGTTGAGTATTGTAAATCCAATTTGAGGGTGTGGATCAGTTATATTTTGGTCTCAGAAGACCAGGTATTGTTACAGATTTATCATTTTCTCTGTCGGGTTAACCATTTGGGTGCCCAATTTTTTTGTACTCAGATTCTACATAATAATAATAAAACCTCATATCTGTTGCACCGGTTTTCCCGCATTAGGTTTTTCTGGGGAATATTGTCTGAAAAATCCGTTTGTCACTTTGTTTGAATGAGTGTATTATTCAGTAAATGATCTGCATATGTGTAGGTTGTTAGTAGTGTTTACTTTGGTATTTTCTAAATATTTTCTAAAAATAACTTGTATAATTTAATCACAAGTAGGAGAATTAAACCATGATACCACAATAGGATTTTCGCATTAATGTATTCGGAAATTTTCACAGAATGCAGTATAATTTATTCAATATTTTTCCTAGAAAATAACAAATAAATTGTTAAATTAAATTAAAAATTAGGAGAATAACTAGTTGCTGCAATATGATTCAAGTTGGGAATTTTCACATGGCCTTAGAGTGCAGTTGATCAGCTAGAGAGCTCAAAGGAGAAACAAATGAATTTTTTAGTTCAGTGTGGGCAACATATTAAAATTGGCAAGGGAAACACAGTCATTCTTCTAAGATACTGAGTTACTTGTGGAGGTTTGATTTTTCTGAGTGAGGGCAAAAAAAATTCGATCTTTCCAGATCAAGTAATTCCAGAGGCAGAGGGAGCAACTAAGAGTTTTATTTGGGCATATCTCTAGCTAGACACGGAGAGTTTCTCCAGCATTTTTCTAGAGCAAAACCTACGTCAGGTGGAAGAAGAGCACACACAGAGGGGGAATTTCCCTTAGGGAACATGTAGTCTTATAAGTTCGAATTTCCAATTGCAGGTTGCAGCAGCATCTAGCAAAACCACACATTCTAGGAGTGAGTGTGAGTAGCAAAGTAGTATCCAAGCACAGAGAAATAGGGTGTTTTGCAACTTGATTAGAGATGGGAACTACAGGGCTTCTGGATCAAGATAGGTTGGATGGAGCTTCCAATTACATCATTTGGAAGGCAAGGATGACCTTCCTTCTAAATGAATTTGGCCTAAAATCCTACATTGATAATGTAGTGGTGGTTCCCTAGGATGTAGATCAACTGAAAGAGTATAGAAAGGAGATGGCACGGGCGAAGCGGTTAATCCTAGATGGTGTTAGGGATCATGTAGTCTCACATATAGCTGGAAAAAATACAGCCAAAAATATGTGGGATTATCTCGCCATGTTGTATCATGGTACTTACGAGAGGAAAAATATGTATCTTGATGAGAAGTCGAGGCTCATCCCGATGTAGAAGGGGGAAGAAATAGATCCCTACCTTCCTAGGATTTAGGAGGTCTGTGACTAGCTAGAATTTGTTGGGGTAGTGCCTCAACCTTCAAAGCTAGTGTGATTATCTCACAACAACGTCTTTGAGGATTGGCAGGTTTTCTTCCAAAGTATATTGGGAAGAGACACGCTACCAGGATGGGATAGGTTGTGGTATTATTTGTAGTAGGAGGAATTGATACAAGCTCTTCTAGAGAGATCCATCATTGGAAGCAGTAGCTTTGGGAAAAAGACGATGAAGGAGGAGGAGAATCCTTGTATCTAAGGGTCCCAGTCAGGGACAAGGGGAGAATAAGAAGAAGAAGGACCTGTCGATGGTCAAAAGATTCAGATGTGGTGACCTAGATCACTACAATACCTAGTGTCCTCTCAGGAAGAAGGACAAGGAGTAGAAGCAGGTCCAATAGGCAGCTTCTATAGAGATCAATAGGATTTCCTCCAGGCTCGAGGAATACTTCGCTATGTTCGCTGATATAACTCCATGAGTGAGGTGGGGTGAATTGGTGTTGTAGCCCCAGAGTGCTACAAATGGGTAGGATCCTTTAGGATTCCACCTCTTGGATCAATACCTTGCTACAGAGGACCACAGTATTCACTAGCAGGATGGACCAATGTCAATTGATGCAGCAATATGCCAAAGTGAAATTTTCAAAGACAAGTATCAGTCAGATGCTGGGGAACACAATGCAAAGTTGGCATTAGTGCAGTGGCAGAGTGTAGAGTTTGCAACAACACAGATTTCTCAGTGGAAAGTGTAGTAGCTAGTAAATTTCATATACTTGGCTGACAAATGCATTATACTGATCAATGATTATTCAGTATTTTGGATGTTTTTTAGTTGTAGATGTTTCAGTAGCATCAACAATAGAGTCGCAGTGCAGATGTAGTGTTGGAATCAGTTCAGTAGGGTCAATAACAACACATATGCAACACATATCATAGTTTCATAGTATTTGGTGGGCAACAAAATCCATACATCAACAACATGACACGAGATGATGCAGAGACAGGGTGTTGCTACAGGGTGTGCAATGTCACTTGAACACATTCCTTGCTTAGAAGGAATGTTAGTTTTTGTAGCATCAGATGTGTTATTGCCACAAAAATTCGTGGAGAGGATAGAATACATGATATTTGGAGAACCCATAAATTGTTTCTGGAAATTCTGCCTAGAGGTGAATTAATTAGATTATTAACCAAATTTTTAATGTTTGCTAAGTCTAAACTTAAGAAAACTAGTTAATTAATGAGTATTAATTAAGTCAAGGCGATAATTGTCTAGAATTTCACAAGGATCGATCCAGAGATGATCCTAGCCATCTATTGTGTTTTAATATTGGTCGTTGTTGCTCCAACAGAGGATTATAAGAGGAGATTGATGTGGTGATGGAGAAATCTTCGAATAAACTTCAATAGTTCGATTTCTTGGCAGTCTGATTTCCAAAATAGCGGTAGTAAGTTTCCAGATGGAGAGTCATAGATCGAAGCAGTGAGAGAGGGGAAATGACAGTGAGGCTAGAGGAGGTATTCCAGGTCCAGCAAGTGCATTTGCAGAGAGGAAGAAGAGTCATAGAGAGTCTGGCGTTGGGGTGGCGTAGTAGCCTCTATAGGCAAGATCGATTTGCTGATAGAGAGAGTTGTCTTTAGTTCTAGAGGTTGAGAAGGAGTCCTATAGTTCCATAGAATCATATTTCTAATCAGCAGAGTCCATAAAAACTTCATCAAAGACCATTATGATACTAGAAATCCAATAGTCTAACGTAGAGGGTTAAAGGGACTAATTTCTGAAGGCAAGTTGTGTCAGAAGTTCTCCTGTGGGGTGAGGAAAATTCCTCACTAGAGTTTTGCCAATTTTTTTCTTTGTAGGATTGCCAGATATCGACATCCAGTTGTACTCATAATTTCTCACTGCTGCATAATAATCAAAACCCTCTGTTGTTGCACCAGTTTTCCCGCATTGGGTTTTTCCCGAAACTTTTGTCCAAAAATAATTATGTTAAATATATGTGTGTGTGCTAGCATTTCTTCCAGCATTTTCTTCTTCCACAATTTTATTTGTGTATATTGTAGTGTGATTTATTTAGTATATTCTATAACAAACAACAAAAAAATTCTTAAATTAAATTAAAAATTATGTGAATAATTTCCAGTTACTATAATAGGATTCTGGTTGGAAATTTTCACAACAACCTACTCTGAAGATTATTTCTCAAAATAGTTAAGGGAGGGGTTCTACTTAGACTAGGAATTTAATATAATATTTACCAACATCCTTGCACCACATCTAGTTCTTAGGATTTTCATCTCATATAGGTTATTCTATCATATTAAGCAGTGAGTATCCATCCGATTTCTTGGAACTAATTTACATTAAACAAGAATTGTGACTCCATAAGGCACTGGTCTCATAATTAAAATATAATCTAATCATTAATCTTGCTAAATTTAACCAAGTAGCTAGGTCACACATATGTGTATCCCAAATAATTTGGTTCTCAACTTGTTTTCCTTCATCTCAATCCATAGGGACCATCCCCCATAACCTGCTGTTGGGAGAAATCTAGAACGGAGTGGGTAGGGATCAAAGTGACAACCCCTACCCTAAGCAGTTGTCATGGTTCCTATACAATCTGAGTGAAAACATTTTGATTCCATTATTAGGGACGAGTTTGCTCATAGCCGAGGTTTACAACATTCTATCATATTTTTTTCTTTCATCCTTCATTCATTGTCCTGGAAATGCCACAACATTTTTTGGTGCCGTTGTTAGGGACCAATTTATTGGACCTTGGTGTTGTGATATTATAATTAATTTTCATAATCTTATAATCTATTTCCATCTTCTTAATCCATCAATCATCACATTTTTTGGCTAATATCTCACTAATATTCTTATAGCCTTATTCACTTCTATATTTACACTTTAGCACCTAGAAATTTGGGTTAGTTTCCTATTTTGGTGGAAACTCCATTAATTAATCCATTCATAAAAGCTTATTGGTAGCTTGGTTAACCCCACTCTCAGAGGTCAGTTAAAAAAATTACATTCTAGTGAGCATTCATTTTTTCTCATATAGTAATCCTTCCTTGATATCCAATTGCTTCTCCCTAACTAAATTTTTGGTTGTTTCCTTTTGGATTTTCAAGATAATTTCATGTTCAAGTGGCGACTCCACTTCTTTCATTTGTTTCAATAATTCCTGCTAGAGGCTCGCCTCTTGTAGATTTCTTGATTGTGTTGAACAAGGATATCTCTCTCTGACATCCATTACTTCCATTTCCCCTTAATCAAGTCATCATGGATGACTTGTCTGCCCCTTGTCTATTTACTAACACTCAAGGCTATCCTCATGACCTTCCAGAAAAGGAATAGGGGTTAAATAATTAATAGAATTCATTAAAAGTATGCACGATGAGGAAATAAATCAATTCAATGATATGAAGAATCACATAAATAATTTTCAAGAGAATGATTTACAACATTACAGTAATCAGGAAGTACCATATTGTAGACCTTGCAATCACTTTCATGATGAATCCAGTTGCGCCATTGCAAGAAGAGTCCTCGATAGTGGAAAGGTGGGGACTAGTAACAAGGTTAAACATTTTGACGATGAAAAGAAATATGATAATAACATTGTTAAGGAATTGACTCAAATTATCAAAGACATGCAATCTAGTCAAGTAATATTAATAGCATATCACGCCAAAGAAATGAGTTCCATGGGGAACATGTTACAGGAAATGGAAGTTACTCAGTATAATCAAAGGTTCAGTTTTCAGAACAGGATGGATGCCCTAGAGGAAGAGCATGTTGAGGAGATAATCTCCATAAAAGTAAATCATAAAAAATAAATAAGTTCCATTCAAAAAAATCATAACAAAATGATAAAGGACATGTAAGCTAATCATGTCTCTCTTCAGAACATGTTATTAGCTAAAGAAGAAAATCACGCCAACGAAACCAATGCTATTAAGGATGAACATTCCAATCAAATAAATGGCATAGATGATAGGTTGCATAACTTGATTAAGACCATGGCGGCTAATCACATACAACAAATGAAAATTATGGAAGCGATACATGCTGAAAAAATGAATGCCTTAAGAATTGAACAGGTCACTCTTCAGAGTAAGCTACAAATGATGGAAAAATCATAACTCCAGCCAAGACCAAAGGATCTAGTGCATGAACCTCCCAAATCACCAAAGAAATATTCATATTATTTTGAAGAAGTCATTGATTCCATTGAGAAATGGTTAAATGAATAGGATCTAGGCCGAAAGGAAACTGAAGGAAACCAGATCAATAGCGGCTTTAACAGAACAGGGTCATCAAAAAAAGGAAAAGCAAGTCACAAAAATCATGGACATTCCAAATTTTCCAGATGAGAGTTATCCACATCATATAGAAAATTTCACGTCGATCACATAAACATCAACACCAACATCAACATCACATCCTACCAAGAGCAAGCTTAAAAAGCGAAAGAGAAGAAGGAATAAATTTGATGCATCTAATGCTCAAGAGCAACTTGATATTTAGATAAGACATAGTTCTTCAGTATCAAGGATCAGGCATGGCACATCCGAGAAACAACCCATATACTTTCTGGAAAGTCGATAGATGCTCAGTATACACTATGTTAAAGATATCTGATGGCATGGGGCATATTTTTACTCCTTTTTATTTCCATATCATTATATATTTTTATTTCATGAATTTATGTTATTTCTTTTATATTTTAGTTTGTTAGAGTAGATTTTTCTATTCCAGCAAATTTTTTATGTATACATGATGATTTCAGTTTTGAATGGATATCAATTTTATGGACTTATGTTTTCATGGATGCGGGATTATGGGATTCTCACATTACTTTATGGAAGAAACAAGTCCACATATGGAGCTAGATGTTGCACACTTTGCAAAAATTCTAAGGAAGCAAATGTACCTCATTTTTTCAAAATATCGGATCATCAATCAACAATTTATATGTTTCATTGTAAACCCATGCTAATTTTTTTTAATGTAAATCATGCTAGTAAGACCATGAATGTATGTAACACCCTAGGTAAGCCTATTATTTTGGCGATAATTTTATCTTAGGAGGTGTTTCGTCTCACTGACTCATTTGCGTTTCTAAAGACGGATTGCCGGCAGAGTTTTTCCCTCCAACCTCACCCCAAAGCTAAGGTGGAATTTGTAGTCAAAATCTTAAGTGAGTCCTAGTGTTCTAGTCGAGCTTTATGTAAAAGTGACTTGGATAAATTATTTTATTACAAATCACTTGGTCTACTAGATCATATTGTGTCGCAGATCGGTTATGTGCCTTGAGGGTCTAAGCCAAATGTGTATTCCCCCTTTGAGGGTTGTAAATGTAAACATATTATAAATAAGAGGGTGGAAAAATATTGAATCCCCTCATGTGTAAATCAATTAATTTTTCTAGCAAAATAAAATTAAATACTAAGCCAGAAAACTTAATTAATTCGAGTCAAAATTAAATTGTCTTAGGAAAAATAATTCTCCAAGTGGAAAAATTAGTGGGTCCTAAAGGAATCAAATTTTAAAAGCCATCCACCAAGGGAATATTGTATATTTCAATAAAATTTGGACCCTTGCACCTTGGTGGTTAAGTCAAAGTCAAATTTTTTAGGAAATCAACTCAAAATTATTAATTTTGAGCTAATAAAAATGGAATTAAATGATAAATTCGAAAATTCCTCAAAAATAAAAAATCAAGTGCCAATATTAAAAGATCTTGAAGTGTTTATCAACGACCAAGGTTATTTTGACAATAATCAAAGAAACTATCCGTTAATTTTCAACTTGGAGTGTTTATCTATAAATTAGAGAGACAATTGAGTCTCTAGCATTTGGATCTCTGGCTAAATAATTGTTGAGGAAGCATATTTGTAAAATATTTTCCTACTCGGAACTATTTTTTCTATCATAAAAAAGACTTTGAGGTGCAACTTGAGATGTTCTATGATTATTGATTTGTGGTACGTACACACTACGGGCTTTCCTATGTTGTGTTGAATAATGGTAAGATATATTTTCATTGGATATAGATAAAATCATACTATTGATAGCTTTGGGCTAATCTTAGGCCTCCAAGTTCACAAAATTGGGCAAGAATAATTTTTCTTGGATCATCTAGTGGATTAAATCTTCGATAAGGCTATGGTGTGCATTGGGGCTTTTCAAATATTTTTAGCCATTTATCAAAGGAAATCTATAAAAATATTTTCTCAAAAATTTAAATTTTCAAAACTCGTATATTTTTAGATCTTGTAAATAATTTTTAAATCAAATTTGTAAATTATTTTTTCTAATTGGGGTTTTGGGTTTTTTTTTAGATTACGTATATATTTTGAGTTTTGAGGTTTTGAAATATAAATTTATTTTTTCTATATTGGTTATTTGGGTTTCTATTCTAAATTTGTTTCAGAATTGAGGAAGAAATTGGCATTGGAGACCTCAAAAACCCTATACGTCTAGAGTTTTCAGGCTATTTTTGTAGGTTTCTTATTTTCAAATAAGGGGAAAAACGCATTTTATAAAGGCCCTAGCCCTTACCCAACCTTAAATACTAGTGTTTGGGACCTATTTTTCAAGAATTAAAGAGGCCATAAGCCCTACAAGGGCTAGATCTAATTGCAAATAAGTTTTCTTCAATGGATTGACATTTTATCTGTAACGATTTGTTTTGCAACGGTTTTGGAGTTAACATTGTGTTTTCAGGTGGTCATATTCATTGGAAGTATTCTTAGCCGTCTACGGTAGAAATTATACAACAAGCATGTATATCTTGGATTCAATCGATCTAACAATGTGCTAAAGTTAAATACTGAATTGCTTCTACATATATTTTGTAGAATTAAAAACACAATCGCCAATCACATGAACATGAAGAAAGATAAATCACACACAACATAGGTAATTTCCTGGGGAAAGCTTACAATTAAAAACCGCACTATATTCTATTGTATATTATATCATGGATCATGAAACAATTACATACCAAACTCTTCTCACAAGAGCCCTCAGTACATCAGCTAATTGTCTCACACTGTCATACAAAAATTGGCAAATTCCTTAGCCAATGTACTGCCTCCAGACAGTTTTCCTTCACTGCACAATCCTTGAATTGATGCAATCCTACCTGCCTTGACTGCGCAATTATCATGGGCACATCCAATGAGTTTTTACTTGTATTTGTGCAAGCGGATAATTTCACAACTGATAGTCAACCTCCCTTTCACCTAGAACTCAACTGAGTCTCCACTAGATCTGACATGCATGCAGCTAATAATAGTAAATATTGAGTTGCATGTGAGATCACTACATGTGAATTAATTAATATTTAATTCATTAGATCTCTCACTAGCGTATCTTCAGTTACAACTAGCACAACTGAGTTTAACTCACTTAATTGAGTTAAACTATTTACAACTTGCACAAACTCATGCACCAGTGCACTTCGAACTCTATTACAACTATAATTACTCTTCATGTCCCACCAACCAACCTCTAACTCAAAATTAACTAGCTAAATGAATTTTCCACTTTAATTAACTATTTCAAGTCCACATTGAGAATAGATTATAGTTTAATGTCCATCTAAATTAAGAGATAATAAAAATAGACATGCACCCAAAAATAGCCATGTGGGCCCCACCCTAGTGTAGGTGCTTAATGCACTAGTGTGGGTGTTGAATCTGAACACTCCCTCTCAACAAGAAAGGGATTATCCTTCACCTTGATCTTGTCTCTATGGTATTCAAATTTGCTCCTGGTGAGCGCCTTCGTCAGAATATCTGCATCCTGATCTTCTGTGGGAATGTACTGAAGCAACATGATCCTCCTCTACACACAATATCTGAGATGATGGTACCAGATATATATATGCTTGGACCTATCATGATACACATGATTAATCGAAAGTTTAATGCAACTTTGATTATCACAATGAATCACTGTCGGATCCATCTGAGAACCAAACAAACCAACCAATATCTTTCTCATCCATATAGCCTCACATGCAGCTTGACTTGCTGCTATGTTTTCCATTTCTGCTGAACTGAGTGCCATGGATCTTTGCTTCTTGTTGTACCAAGAAACAACTGTAAACCCGACACTAAAGATCCCTCTTGATGTTCTCTTTTTGTCCGATGGAATTCCAACCTAATCTGCATCCGTGAAGCCATGCAACTTCACTCCATCCGTTATTCTATATCATATACCATACTATGATGTGCCCCTCAGGTATCTCAGGACATGCTTCCCCACCTTCCAAAAGATCTTGGTAGGCTTAACCATATCTTGACTCAGCTGGTTAACCGCATAGAAAATGTTTGGTATTGTGTTCACTAGATACATTAGCAAACCCACTAACTGTCAATAGACAGTAGCATCCATTACCTCTCCAGAATTAGCATCTTATTTCCTCCAGTTTCCTGGAAGAGGAGTATCCATTGGTTTGCATCTCTCCATGTTAAACTTACCTAGTATCTCCTTTGCATACTTGCCTTGAGACACAAAAAGTTCACCATCCCGCTACCATATTTCCAATCAAAGGAAATAATGAAGGAGGCCCATATTCTTCATTTTGAACTCTCTTATAAGATCCTCCTTGCATGAGTGTATCAACTGCTCATCCCTAGTCAAAATTAAATCATCAACATAAAGAACAATGATCAATAGCTTACCCTCAACCATAATCTGGTACAATTTTTCATCTGCTTCACTTTTGGTGCAGCCCAGTCCATTGAAATAGCTATCTATTCGAGTGTACCAAGCATGGGGTGCTTGCTTCAGCCCATACAACTCTCTTTTGAGCCTGCACACATGAGACTCGCTGTTGAATATCTCTAAAACTTTAGGTTGCTCTTTGTACACCTCTTCCTCAATGATCCCATTGAGAAACACAATTTTCACATCCATCTGATGAATGCGCCAGCCCATCTGCACTGAGAGTGCAATGATGGATCTTATGCAAGAGTACCTTGCGATAGGCGCAAAAGTCTCATCATAATCTATCCTTTCGATCTGTGAGAAACCTCAGGCCACAAATTTGGCCTTGTATTTCTCCACACTCCCATCAGTAGCTTGCTTTACCTTGTAGATCCATCTCGAACCTACCACTGATTTGTCAACTGGTCTTGGGACAATTTCCCATGCACTGTTTTATACAATGGAGTCATACTCCTCCACCATTTCATCAACCCAACTAGGCTATTGCACTACTTCTTGAAAGGAAGATGATTCAGTCACAACACATTTTCTCATGAGAGCCATGTATCCAGTAAATTGGTCAAAAGATTGTCTTTGTCTGCGTTGTGAAGTAGGGGCTCCTTCATTCTCTACAACATCAAGTCTCAACCTATCAGCTTCTGTGGTGCACCTTTTTCCATTTATGATGGATGGATCTGCATGAGTGATTTCCTCCACTCCATGAACATCCTGATGTGGTTGATCCACATCTTGAGACTTATCTTTGGGAACCAGTAGTTCCTCCTCCGCATGCAAGTCTAGTTCCCTCTCAAGGGACAATCGCATGGCTTTCCCCTCATCAAATTTTATATCCCTTCGCATAAAAATCATTCTACTATTTTTCAAATACACACGATAATTATGGGGTGTTTTTGTGTACCCACAAAAATCCCAACTTCAACAGTCGATTCTAACTTTTTCCTGGCATCCTTGGTCACATGCACATAAACAGACGAGCCAAAAATCTTAAGGTGTGAAACATCAGGTTTCTTAGTAGTGAAAGCCTCTTCAGGTGTACTCATGCCAAGTACTCTATGACGACAATGATTTTGCACATAAACTGTAGTGTTGCATGAGTTCGCCCACAAATACATTGGTAGGCCCTGATCATGCAACATCGCTTGTGCTACACCCACGATTGTTCTGTTCTTCCTCTCCGCGACCCCATTCTGCTGTGGGTTATGAGGCGCTATGAGTTCTCTTCAAATTCCTTCTTTGCTACAGAAGTTCTTGAGTTCGTTAGAGATGTATTCTCCACCATTATCGCTCCTAAGAGCTTTCACTTGCTTCCCTGACTCTTTCTCTACCAATGCCTTAAAATATCAGAACTTAGAGAATTTTTTATCTTTTTTCTGCATGAAGAAGATCCATCATTTACGATAAAATTCATCAAAAAATATTACATACTACTTATGTTTTGTTGTTGAAGCAATCGAGAATGGTCCACACATGTCTATGTGAACTCTCTCAAGGATCCCCGCAGCACAGTTCTCCTTCTTATGAAAGGTGGACTTTACATACTTCCCCATGGTGTAACCCTTGCACTGATCTAACTGAGTAAGTGTTCCCATTGGAAGTCCAGTAGATATTTGTTGCATGAATTTCAAGGTTCCATGATGAAGATGGCCCAATTTCCTATGCCATAATTCGCCCTCATCCTGGCTCACCATTTTTTATACCTTGCCCATCATGGAAATGCAACCATATACCTCCAACTTGTAGAGAATCTTAACTCAAATCCCTATCCTCTTGGCTTGACCCATTGTTTTATGTCGCAAGAAAGATTTTCCATCACTAAAAACAACATCATAGCCTCCGTCCTCCAACATTGCGACTGAGAACAAATTTTTCTTCAGACCTGGTACATGCATTACATATTTTAATTGAAATGGTTTACCTGATTCCCTCTGAAAGGTAATGGTACCAATCTTGGTAACACTATACCATCCATTGTCACCCATCTCAATATGCATCTGGAGATCTTTCTCCTCCAAGTCACTGAAAAGTTCCTTATCTATCGTCATGTGAAAGGAAGTTGCACTATCCAAATACCACACCGATCCCAATGCACTTGACACCATGCATGAAATCAAGAAGAAGTCAAGTTCAAATTGCAAGGCAAGGGCCTCACCAGCTGCAGATCCAACAACCTTCTTGTTCTTCTTCTTTTGTGGACAATTAGTAGCAAAATGCCCTTGTTCGTGACGGTGAAAACACTTCACTTTGGACATGTACTACTTCTTGCCTTTAGACTTGGATTTAGAATGGAATTTCTTCCCCTTCCCCTTCTTTGCCTTGGCAGCCAAAGCATAATCCTCTTCATCATCATGCTTTGATGAAGAGCCATCTCTGGTGTTCCGTATAAACTCCTCTTGCACCAAATCCGACCACATTCGTTCCCAATTTGGCAATTTTTCCCGTCCGTTGACAGAGTCTTCATAAATGTGCCAACTCTCAGGAAGTCATAGGAGATCCAAACCCACCAAATCATCATCAGCCGCAGTTATTCCCACAGTCCCCAGCTCATCCTGACATTGGAAAAACTTCGTGAGATACTTTGGAATGGTGTCACCCTTTTCCATCTTGATCTTCCTGAGTTTATCTTTGAGCGCCAATTTCCTATGGTCGTTGCTGCTTTGGAATAGATCCGTAAAAACCTTCCACATAGAATATGGTGTGGATTTCCCATGGAGGCTTGAGACAATGTGGTCTTGTACTCCCTCCAACAAGATCCTCCTCTCCTTTGCCACTTTATTTTTCCATGCATCAAGATTGGCAACATCTGTAGCATCTGGCTCAGGAACATCTTTTTCAATGAATTCCTTCAAACCATTGTCTTTGAGTATTGCCTCCATCTTGTCCTTCCAAGAAATTTAGTTCGAGCAGCCCTCGAGTGCCTACTCGATCCTCAAGCCATTGAAAGCCATTTCGATCTTGAATCAATTGTAGCACCAAGAAAGTCTTTCTTCAAATTCGAACTCTATCCAGTCACAAACTCAACTCCTGCTTCATTTTTGAAATTTCTTGTGCTCTGATACCATGTGGAAATTATACAACAAGCATTTATATCTTGGATTAACCCGATCTAAAAAAATGCTAAATTTAAATACTGAATCGCTTCTACATATATTTTGCGGAATTAAAAACACAATCACCAATCACATGAACATGAAGAAATATCAATCACACAAAATACAGATAATTTCTTGGGGAAAGCTTACAACTAAAAACCCCACTATCTTCTATTGTATATTATATCATGGATCATAAAACAATTACATACAAAACTCTTCTCACAAGAGCACTCAGTACATCAACTAATTGTCTCACACTGTCATACAAAAATTAGCAAATTCCTTAGCCAATTTACTGTCTCCAGACAACCTGCCTTCATTGTGCAATCCCTACTGAATGCAATCCTCGAATTGATGTAATCCTGCTTACCTTAACTTTGCAAGTATCATGGGCACATCCAATGAGTGTTTACTTGCATGTGTGCAAGCAGATAATGTCATCACAACTGATAGTCAACTTCCCTTTTACCTAGAACTCCACTCGGTCTCCACTGGATCTGACATGCATGCAACTAATAATAGTGAATCTTGAGTTGCATGTGAGATCATTGCATGTGAATTAATTAATATTTAATTCACTAGATTTATCACTATTGTATCTTTAGTTACAACTAGCATAACTGAGTTTAACTCACTTAACTGAGTTAAACTATTTACAACTTGCATAAACTCATGCACCATTGCACTTCAAACTCTGTTACAACTAGAATTACTCTGCATGTCCCACCAACCAGCCTCTAACTCAAAATTCACTAGCTAAATGAATTTTCCACTTCAGTTTACTATTTCAAGTCCACATTGAGAATAGATTACAGTTTAGTGTCCATCTAAATTAAGGGATAATAAAAATAGACATGCAACCAAAAATAGCCATGTGGACCCTGTTAACCACTCTGTGTCAACGACCCCATAGCAGTACACCCCCATTTTTTAAATGGGATTCATCATGTTCAACGTGTTCATGCCATTCAAATTTCATCATCAGTCGACATTTTTATAAATGATGTAAACCCATTTTGCATGTTTATGATGTAAATTATCTAAGTAAGAATACTATGTATTTAACAACCTAGGTAAGGCTAGTATTTTGGTGATGATTTCTATCCTAAGAAGTTTTTTGTCTCACTGATTCATTTGTGTTTCTCGACACAAGTGATCAGCAGAGTTTTTCCCTCCAACTTCACCCCAAAGCTAGGGTGGATTTTTTCATCAAGATGCTAAGTGAGTCTTAGTGTTTTCTATTGAGTCTTTGTAAAAGTAGTTTGAGAATAATCCTAGCTAATTGGCTAGATTATTTTATTACAAGCTACTTGGTCTACTAGATCATGTTTTGAGTCGCATAATTGGATAGTTATTTGAGGGTCTATTGCGAATGAGTATTCCCCCTTTATGTGTCTAAATGTATTTATCTTATGTAAAGAGGGTTGGAAAAATAATTAAATCCCCTCTCAGTCAATTAATTAAATTTTCTAGCCAATTTAAATTAAAAATCCTAAACCAAAAATTTAATTAATTTTAAGTCATATGTGAGTTAAAATTCTTCATAGGCAAATTTCACGGGTCCTTAAAAAATAAATTTTTAAAGGTACCGTCCAAGGGAATATTGAGAATTTCAAGAAATTTTGGACCCTTGGGCATGGTGATTAAGTTAAAGTCAAAATTTTGAGGTAATTAACTCAAAAATATTATTTATTATTTTTGAGTTAATTAAAATGGAATTAAAAGATAAATTCTAATTTCCTCAAAATTATAATTTCGACGGTCCAGATTAAAAGATAATTAAATCTTTTTCGATGGTCGAGATTATTTTGACGTAGATCAACCGAACAAGCCGTTGGATATTTTATCTTATAAATTAAAAGTCTTTGTATGTCATTTGCATCCGATCTTTGGATCGTGCACTTGTTCTCAGAAGCTCTTGTAATTTTTTGATTAATAAAGCATAAAGACTTTGGGGTTACAAACTTTGGTGTTCCTTTTCCAGATCTATGTGGTGATATTGTCTCTAAATTCTGCTACTTTTATTGGCATTTAATGGTTGATGGCCTTTATGGATTGATTTGCATACAAGTATCTTGTGCAGTTTTCTGGGTTTTCTTAAATTTCATTTTGATTTGACATAAATATTGGTTATCTATATTTATGAAAGGTTTCATGGCTATTTTTTAAATCTCTATCAATCTAAAATTCAGATCTAAGTGTGCAGAGATCATTATTCAAGATTTGAGTGTTTGGGAAAATCTTCAGTGAGATCAGTCGACTCTCAAATTTCAGAAAATTTGAAAAAACCCATTGTTTTTTAATTTCTAAGGTTATCTTATGGAATATTTTTTGCAGAGTTTTTCTAGAGTAAGAGCCTTAGATATTCAGATCTAAGAGTGAAGTCAGACTTATGCTCCTAAGATCTGATAGATCTGTAACTCTTGTGCATAGATATGTAAATATATTGTATAGATTTGTAATTTATATTTGTAGATCTGAAGTTTTGTAACATAATTTTTAATTCTAACATTTGAGTTTTTAGGATTTTTGCTATTTTTGTACATATTGGGTATTTGGTTTCTTTTTTTTTACTTGTGCAGGATTAGATCTAAAAAATCAGCTAAGGAAATCCTCAAATCTGAAAAATCAGCCAATGAAATCTTCAGATCTGAAAAATCAGCTAAGGAAATCTTCAGATCTGAGCCAGATCTAGACCCTTAAGGGCGTATAGGGTTTTGAGGCTATTTTTGCAGGATTTTGGTCTAAAAAATTCTAATTTTCAAGTGGAAAAATTATCCCAAAATTTCAAGAATTCTCAACGATGGAATCTTCATAGCCTTGGGATAAGGGTTTGATATCTAAACCCTTATTTTCTGTAGATTTTATTACAACAAGTAAATCACAAATAATTAGGCCCTAAAAACACAATTTATATGGTCAAAATTGTTTAAAATTGCAAAATCTTCATTTTCAGAATTTTTGACCATTTGGGCACCTTTAATTTTGCCTAGATCTGATTTTGAAGCTTGTTGAAAATTCCGCATAACTGTGAAAAATCATATCTGAACATTTTTGATGCATATCCTAAATAAGGTCCATAAAATTGAATTTTCAGTTTTTTCGGCAAAACTTACTATTTTTAGACATAGTGAGGATCATTTTTAGTATTTTCATTTTGATGATCTATTATCAATTTACTACTGTTACAAACTTATCAGTTCTGAAAATTACCGAATCAAACTCTAGCCTTAAAATTGAAATTTTCAAGTTTTAATATATTTTTTCTATTTCTGGAAATATTTGGCAGCGATTTTTGCAGTTTTATTTTGCTGATCTGTCACTGTTTCATTGCTGAAATAAAAATGTCAGATCTGAAATTTCTCTAAATCAAGCCCTAAAAATTGATTTTTTTTCAAGTTCAACAATTTTTACTATTTTTAGTCATTTTGGGCATTGGTGCCGGTATCATTTGTTTGCTGATCTATGGTTTAAATTACTGCTGCAATTTATATTTCAGTTTTGAAATTTTGCTAGAGAATATATCCTAAGCTTGACTATAGGAGAAAATTTAATTTTTGTATTTGCATTTTTAAGAACATCATTTAATCCATAAATTGTTTGATGAAGTGGTTTTATTAGCATTATACTTTCATGGTATATCTGGATGAATAATTACTGAGATTTAAGTGCTAGTAAATTTCATATGTTTCAGTTGGGTTTGATGATCATTGACATCTAAGTTTTGGAACGTGTTCTATCAATTAAAATTGCCTAATGTTTAATTAACTTTTGTTTCATTTACTTAAATTATTGGATGTTTATTGAATACTACTGATTGAGAAATATTTTCAAGTAAGTGTGATTGATATCTAATTTTGAGAGCTCTATTGTGGATTTGTATATCTTTTAATCGAGTAATTTTGGCATCTTCATAATTGACACTCTCGCTTAAGTACTTAGTGGTTATATCAAATTATTTATAATCTAAGTGCTTTAGGCTTTTTAACATTAAATGTCATCTTCGAAGCTTACTTCATCTCACTTCTTCTTCAAATCGTTTTCCTTGCATTCTGCATTCTAAATTAACATTGCATAGCAGCAGTTTCTCATCAAGTACTTGGTTGTAATTTTGTTAGAAGGATAGCTGACTCCATAATGCACAGGTATCAAGATTTCCAATTCAATCAAATCATTTAATCTTGCTAGATCTTTTACAAGTATTTGGTCATTTAACTATCTCCCGAACTGGTTGGTTCCCAACGAGTTCTCCTTACATTCAATTTCTATAGGGTCTACTCCCCTTAGTCTGCTATAAGGAGACAACTTAAATAGAGAGATTGGGGATTGGGGATCAAGGTGACAACCCCCAATCTGAGCCATTGTCTCAGTGCCTAGACATTCTGTGCGACAACATTTTTTGGCGCCGTTACCGAGGATAGAGTTTTTCTATGCTTGGTCTTAACGAAATTTTCTAATCTTTTAAATCTTTCCTCGCCATTCATTAACCCATCACACGGCATAAATTTTTTTGGCATCATTGCATCTCTTCATCGTTTCATCATCATATCTTTCCTCATCTCACTAATCCTTTCATCATTTGCATCTTTAGCACCTGGACATTTCGGTTGGCTTCTTGTTAGGGTGGCGGCTCCAATTATTCATCTATTTACTCCCAGACAAGAATCCCTCCCTGATATCCATCTGATTCTCTCGACTGATTTTTCGGTTTTAGAATTAGATTCATGTTCAAGTGGCGATTTCAATTATTTCATTTTTTACAAGAATTTCTGCTAAGAAGCTCGCTTCTTATGGATCTCTTGAATTTTCTTGAACAAGGATCTCTTTCTCTAACATCCATTTGGTTTTTTCCATAAGTAAGTCATCATGGGTGATCCTCTTCATGACTTGCCAAAAGATGTCATTCCTAAATTGCCTTTGTCCTCGGGTGGTAATTCAGTTGCTGCTCGAAAGCATCTCTTGATATTTACTCATATAATAAACATATATTGTATTCCTTCACAATATAATCATGAAGATGTCAAGATATGTCTCTTTGGTTTTTCTTTAAAAGGTGATGCTATTGATTGGTTTCGAAATTATCCTGAGGAGTATTTTTATTATTTTCAACACACCATCAATGCTTTTAAAGATAAATATATAAAACAAGATGGCTCGCCTTGTGCTCCCAGTACTATGAAAAATAATGAAAGTAGTCTTGTAGAGAACTCAACTATCAACAGGAGAGTCCATGACATTTCTCAAGATGAATCCACTTGTACCACGACAACACAAATTCATGATGGTGGTGAAGCAGAAACCAGTTGTCAAATCAGTGTTGACAATGATAAGCATCTTGTTAGCGAATTGATTCAGATGGTTAAGGATATACAACTAAATCAAGCTCAGGTAATAAAGAACATGGAGTCCAACGAGGCTCAAATAATTGAGAATATGGAACTTAATCAAGAAAAATTAACAGCAGATCATGCTAGAGAAATTGGTTCTATGCAGAACAAGTTATTGGCCTTAGAGAAAAAGATAACAATCATGGAATTCAATCACTCCAATCAAATGAATTCCATGGAAGAAATACATGATGAAGAAATGGCCATCATGGAATTTGACCACAACAATCAGTTAGCCACCATGCAAGAAAATCATAAGAGAGAGATAAACTATATGCAAAATTGCTTCATGGGCATGAAAGCAAAAAATGATAAAATTATAAGCGACATGGAAGTTGATCAAAAATCTCTTCAGAGTAGATTATTTGCCATAGAGAAAAAACAAGCACCATGTGTTATAAATATGGAAGAAATGGATACCATTAAAAACAGATTACAGGTAATAGAAGGTAATCAGGCTAATCAGATATCCATTATTCAGAAACATATGATTGGAATGGAAGTAAAGCACACTCGAGAAATGAAAACTGAGGAAAATCATATCACCCTGCAAGACAGATTCGTGAAAACTGAGCTCAATCAAGCGAAATTAATAGTAAGGCTTGCCAGAGAAATGAGTTCCATGCATAAGAAGTTAGAAGAAATGAAATCACATGTACAAAAGTTTTAGCCTGATCCAAATGATAGATGGCAGAAAAACAAGGAGATTTCAACAGATCATAACTCTTTTAATCCATTGAAGCAAGTCCCATCTTGTTGTGAATGTCCTAAGAAAGTGGCTGGTCACATTAATGAAGAAATTGAAAAGGATCTAGAACAGATGCAAAATGAAGAGAGGCATGTCACACATATCATGAATACTTAGTCTGAAAGTTCACAAGCACAATGTTCCACATTATCAAAAATGCAGTCTGCCACGAATAAAATCCCAAAGCGAAAAAGAAAAAGAAAAATGAAGTGCTTCGATACATCTGATGGCTGCCAAAAGCTCTATTTTTGGATAAGACAAAGTCCTACCATATGGAAGATTGCGCATGGCACATCTGAAAAACAGCCTACAGACTTGCCTGAAAGTAGGCAAATGCTCAGTATTCACTATATTGAACACATATGATGCCACAGGGCATCCTTTGTATTATATCTCTAACCTTACACCTTGTTATTTCAATATCTCATTTTGTAGTTAGAGTAGATTTACTTTACATGTTAAGTAGAATAATAAATGAAAGAAGAGCTTCTATTTTTTCATGCGCTTAATGTTATATGATGATATTTGGATGGAATCTACTTATGTAATTTTGTGTGTTGCTTGGATACAGATTCTAGATTCTCACATTCCTTCGGTGAAGCAACGTGTCCCCAAGTAGAGCCAGATGTTGACCACTCTGTGTCAACGACCCCATAGCAGTACACCCCCATTTTTTAAATGAGATTCATAATGTTCGACGTGTTCATGCCATTCAGATTTCATTAATGATGTAAACCCATTCTGCATGTTTATGATGTAAATGATTTAAGTAAGATTACTATGTATGTAACAACCTAGGTAAGCCTAGTATTTTGGTGATGATTTCTATCATAAGAGGTTTTTTGTCTCACTGATTCATTTGTGTTTTTTGACACAGGTGATTGGAAAAGTTTTCCTCTTCTGCCTCACCCCAAAGCTAGGGTGGATTTTGTCATCAAGATGCTAAGTGAGTCCTAGTGTTTTCTATCGAATCTTTGTAAAAGTAGTTTGAGAATAATCCTAGCTAATTGGCTAGATTATTTTATTACAAGCTACTTGGTTTATTGGATCATGTTTTGAGTCACAGAATTGGGTAGCTATTTGAGGGTCTATTGCGAATGGGTATTCCCCCTTTATGTGTCTAAATGTATTTACCTTATGTAAAGAGGGTTGGAAAAATAATTAAATCCCCTCTCAGTCAATTAATTAAATTTTCCAGCCAATTTAAATTAAAAATCCTAAGCCAGAAATTTAATTAATTTTAAGTCCTAGGTGAGTTAAAATTCTTCATAGGTAAAATTCGTGGGTTCTTAAAAAATAAATTTTTAAAGATCCCAGGCCAAGGGAATATTGAGAATTTCAAGAAATTTTGAATCATTGGGCATGGTGGTTAAGTCAAAGTCAAAATTTTGAGGTAATTAACTCAAAAATATTAATTTTGAGTTAATTAAAATGGAGAATGATAAATTCGAATTTCCTCAAAATTATAATTTCCACGGTCCAGATTAAAAGATAATTAAATCTTTTTCGACGGTCGAGATTATTTTGACATGGATCAACCGAAGAAGTCGTTGGAGATTTTATCTTATAAATTAGAGGTCTTTGTATGTCATTTGCATTTGGATCGTGCACTTGTTCTCAGAAGCTCTTGTAATTTTTTGATCAATAAAGCATAAAGACTTTGGGGTTACAAACTTTGGTGTTCCTTTTCCAGATCTATGTGGTGATATTGTCTCTAAATTCTGCTACTTTTATTGGCATTTGATGGTTGATGGCCTTTATGGATTGATTTGCATACAGGTATCTTGTGCAGTGTTCTGGGTTTTCTTAAATTGCATTGTGATTTGACAGAAATATTAGTTATCTATATTTATGAAAGGTCTCATGGCTATTTTTTAAATCTCTATCAATCTAAAATTCAGATCTAAGTATGCAGAGATCATTATTCAAGATTTGAGCGTTTGGGGAAATCTTCAGTTAGATTAGCTGACTCTCAGATTTCAGAAAATCTGAAAAAGCCCATTGTTTCTTAATTTCTAAAGTTATCTTACAAATATTTTTTGCATGGTTTTTCTAGAGCTTGTGCCTAAATAAAAAAATTAATCTTAATTTTTTTTTGAATTTAAAGTTAGATTTGGCTAGTAAGAGCCTTAGATCTTCAGATCGGGGAGTGAAGTCAGACTTATACTCCTTAGATCTGATAGATATGCAACTCTTGTGCATAGATCTGTAAATATATTGTATAGATCTGTAATTTATATGTGTAGATCTGAAGTTTTGTAACATAATTTTGAATTCTAACATTTGGGTTTTTAGGATTTTCGCTATTTTTGTACATATTGGGTATTGGGTTTCTTTTTTCACTCGTGCAGGATTAGATCTGAAAAATCAGCTAAGGAAATCTTCAAATCTGAAAAATCAGCTAAGAAAATCTTCATATCTGAAAAATCAACCAAGGAAATCTTCAGATTTGAGCCAGATCTAGACCCTTGAGGGCGTATAGGCTTTGAGGCTATTTTTGCAGGATTTTGGTCTAAAAAATTCTAATTTTCAAGCGGCAACATTATCTCAAAATTTCAAGAATTCTCAACGGTGGGATCTTCATAGACTTGGGCTAAGGGTTTGATATCTAAATCCTTATTTTCTGCAGATTTTATTACAACAAGCAAATCACAAATAATTAGGCCCTAAAAACATATTTTATACGGTCAAAATTGTTTAGAATTGCAAAATCTTCATTTTCAAAAAAATTGACCATTTGGGCATCTTTAATTTTTCCTAGATCTCATTTTGAAGCTTGTTGGAAATTCTGCATAACAGTGAAAAATCAGATCTTAAATTTTTTTATGCATATCCTAAAAAAGGTCTATAAAATCTGAATTTTCAGTTTTTTTTCGGAAAAACTTACTATTTTTAGACATAGTGAGGATCATTTTCAGTATTTTCAGTTTGATGATCTGTTATCAATTTAATGTTGTTATAAACTTATCAGTTCTGAAAATTACTGAATCAAACTCTCTTAAAACCTTAAAATTGAAATTTTCAAGTTTTAATATATTTTTTCTATTTCTGGAAGTATTTGACAGCTATTTTGGCAGTTTTATCTTGCTAATCTGTCATTGTTTCATTGCTGAAATAAAAATATTAGATCTGAAATTTCTCTAAATCAAGCCCTAAAAAATGATTTTTCTTCAAGTTCAACAAATTTTACTATTTTTAGTAATTTTAGGCATTGGTGCCGGTATCGTTTGTTTGCTGATCTATGGTTTAAATAACTGCTGTAGTTTATATTTCAGATTTGAAATTTTTCTGAAGAATATATCCTAAGCTTGACTATAGGAGAAAAATTAATTTTTGGATTTTCATTTTTAAGAACATCATTTAATCCATAAATTGCTTGATGAAGTGGTTTTATTAGCATTATTCTTTCATGGTATATCTGGTCAGAATAATTACTGATATTTAGGTGTTAGTAAATTTCATATGTTTCAGTTGGGTTTGATGATCATTGGCATCTGAATTTTGGAACGTGTTCTATCAAATAAAATTGCCTAATGTTTAATTAACTTTTGTTTCATTTACTTGAATTATTGGATGTTTATTGAATAGTAATGATTGTGAAATATTTTCAAGTGAGTGTGATTGATATCTAATTTTGAGAGCTCTATTGTGGATCTGTATATCTTTTAATCGAGTAATTTTGGCATCTTCATAATTGACACTCTCGCTTAAGTAATTAGTGCTTAGATCAGATTGTTTATAATATAAGTGATTTAGGCTTTTTAACATTAATTTTCATTTTTAAAGCTTGCTTCATCTCGCTCCTTCTTCAAATTGTTTTCCTTGCATTCTGCATTCTAAATTAACATTGCATAGCAATAGTTTCTCATCAAGTACTTGGTTGTAATTTCGTTATCGAGATAGTTGACTCTATAAGGCACTGGTATCAATCTTTCCAATTCAATTGAATTAATTAATCTTGCTAGATCTTTTATAAGTATTTGGTTGTTTAACTATGTCTTCCGGACTGGTTGAGTTCTCCTTCATTCCATTTCCATAGGGTCTACCCCCCTTAGTCTGCTATAAGGAGACAACAATAGAGAGATTGGGGATCAAGGTGCCAACCCCCGATCTGAACCATTGTCGCAGTGCCTAGACATTTTGTGCGACAACAAGCCCCACCCTAGTGTAGGTGCTTAATGCAATACTGTGGGTGTTGAATCTTTTGTTGAATCTCAACATCTACAAGGCCCCAATGCTTCTTGGTTTTCTATCTAAAATCTAGTTTCTTACTGTCTTATCACTACAATAATTTTCATTTTATAAGCCCTAAAATCACATTTAAATCGATCAAAATAACTCAAAATTACAAAATTTGAATTTTCATAAATCTTGGCTTTTTGGGCATTGGTTATCTAGCCTAGATCTGATTTTTTTCTTGTTGAAATTTTACTGCATAACTGAATATATCAAATATGATTTTTTTTTAATAATTCACCTAAAAGGATCAAAATTTCAAATTTTCGGTTTTGAAAAATTTTCGTTCTCACCATTTTTGGCATTTGTTCAATTACTAATAGCTCAATGGTTTTACGATTTCCTCATTTCTCTAACAAGTTTTTTCAGATCTGATATTTTCTAAATATTACACTCTAAAAGCCCCAAAAACATGAATTTTCCAATTTTGGTAAATTTTCCTAGTTTTGGGCATATTGGGCACTTGCTGTAGCATCATTAGCTTTCTGATGTCATGATTTGTTTACTACTATAATAATTTACTTCATATTTCATATATTACTATATACTGCATCCTAAAGTGGGCTAAAATCATAAATTTACATTTCCTAATCATTTGATTTTTTTTTGTTTCACATGCTTGGTAAATTTCATGATCTAAAGTGATTCTCTTACTGTTGTCATAATACTAATAAGTGCTGAATTTTTGAAGTATTATTGCTGATCCGAGTTGTTGGAAATCTAGTATTCGATTATCTCATCTTGAGTTGTCTAATTTTGCACTTGAAAACACCCAAAAATATGAGTCTAATCTTGTTGATGAATCAAGTTAACTTGGGCATCTAAGATCTAATTCACATTGTGCTACTAACATAAGAATATTCTTGATTATCTTTTATTTGCATCTCGTATTGATAATCACTGGTGGATAAGTTCTCTAAGTTCTTTACTTATATCGTTGAATTATCTTGTGGATACATTCATTGTCACTTGAATATTTAAGGACTCATCATATTTTAAGATTATCTTCTAATTTTTGTTGAGTACTATTGTCATAAAGTTTAATCATAACTTAAGTACTTAAATACTTGAGAAAATATTAAATTAGGTGACTTCACTCTTAATCATTGCATATGCATTCTAGTCTTATTTTTGCACTTAATAACTTACCTCGTCGCATAATATAGGTTGATAGACTCCTATGGAAACCTTTTTCCAATTAGCCTCAGGGGTTCAACCCTTCTTAGTGGTTAACACAGTGACCTTGTAGTCGTTAGATCTATAGTCTATGCAGCAACAGAGGTACTGGATGGTTGGAACATAAGGGGAGGTATTGTTAATCAGGCCTTTTCCTACTATTCATTGGCTTCCATCCCACAACCTACTCTGAAGACTGTTTCTCAAAATAGTTAAGGGATAGGTTCTACTTAGAATATGCATTTAATCTAAAATTTACCAACATCTTTGCACCACACCTAGTTCTTAGGACTTACATCTCATATAGGTTATTCTATCATATTAAGTAGTGAGTGACCATCTATTTAATTTGCACTAATTTACATTAAACAATAATTGTGACTCCATAATGCAGTGGTCACATATTTAAAATATAATCTAATCATTAATATTGATAAATTTAACCAAGAAGCTAGGCCACTCATCTGTGTCTCCTAAATAATTTGGTTCCCTAATTGTTTTCATTCATCTCATTCCATAGGGACTACCCCCCATAGCCTGATGTTGGGAGGTAACTAGAACAAAGTGGGTGGGGATCAAAGTGACAGGCCTTGCCCTAAGTGGTTGTTGTGATGCCTATACATTTGAGTGACAACACATAGCATATAGGATAGTCAACAATTCAAGTATCAGTTGGTCATTCGGCCTTTTTGTCCCTAATTGATATAAAACAACAAATTTACTCTATAAGGCATTGGTCTCACATCTAAATATAATATGACCTTTGAATCTTGCTAAAATCAGCCAAGTGGCTAGGACATTCAATCATGTATCCCAGAATTGTTGGTTGACAACTTGTACTTCATTTCTATCTTCCATAAATATTACCCCCCATAGGCTGTTGTTGGGAGACAACTAGAACAGAGAGGTCGAGGATTAGAGTGACAACCCCCAACTTGAGCCATTGTCACATCGTGCCAGCACAATTTGAGCGATAAAAATTTATAGCGTTGCCGCTGAAGGTTTATTTTTTCTGTCCTTAGTCCTCACGACAATTTTCAATCCTTCATTTTTCCATATTTTCATTTGAGTTGGCAACACCACAAATTTTTTTGGAAACGTTGCTGGGGACCAATTAATTGGACTTTGGTGTTACACCATCTTCTCAATATTTCATCTTTCATCATTTCTTATCCCATCAATGCCACATTTTCTGGTGTCATTTTGATATTCTCCTTATCTCTTTATCTTTGCATCTCCTTATCTATTTTCCTCTCACTAATCTATTCATCCTCTCTATTTGTGCCTTTAGCACCTGGACATTCCAGCCGGTTTCCTTCTTGGGTGGCGACTCCACTTATTCATTCATTTACAAGATCTTACTCTATAAGAAATCTTGGTAGCTTTGTTAACCCCACTGCCGATCCTGAAAAGGCTTTAAGAGCTCGGTCAAACAAATTACATTCTAGTGACAATTAATTTTCTTGGACACGAAGCCCTCTCTAATAGCCACTTGCTTTTCCTTGACCGAAGGATAAAGTCTTTCTCTTCCTCTTTTGTGAATATATTTTTGGTTATTGACCTCTTGGGTTTTAGAGTTAGATTCATGTTCAAGTGGCACGTAATATCCCAAACATGATATTTGACTGATTTTGCAGAAATTCACTTAACCAAAAATTTTCCATAGAAATTATCACCCATTTAACATAACATTTCCATGTAGAGATATAACCAATAGAATACAACAAAATAAGCACAATATGAACAAGAGAAATCTCAACTTTATTATAATAGATAAAATGGGCTTACATGCACATACAACCAAAATAACTGAGATGAAATCTAGGCTCCAAGATAATCTGTTGCACTACTATGTTGGCCCTCCAAACTGAACTGAAATGCACTATTGAGCTCTTCTGTGAATTCTGGATGAATTCACCAAGGGAAGGTGGGTACTCGCCCAACCTCACTGAATTAACCAAGGGTATCCATCCTGGGGCTACTATTGAAGTAGAGAATAGGGTTCTCAAACCTCTCCACAGGAAGAAAACATAGATCTAGGATGTCCTCTAATGGCCTCATCCTCCTCTTTTATAGATATGATGGAACCTTATAGAACCTCCCATTTTATTATTATTTTAATCATTGAGCTTTTTTCCCTATTTTATTCCATTTAAAATATTCATTTTAAAGTGGGAAAAGGGTAAATTGGTCACCATTCCTCTTCAAGTCACTGAAAATCACTTCTAATAATCCCATCTTGTACATCTTCTCATTATAGTTCCAACGAGCTATTACACTAAGGTGTTTCGTCAATTATTCCTCTCGAAATGCCACCCTAAGCGTAATTAATTGAATTATGCCCAATAATAATCCTATTTTTTGAAATTTTTCGGAATGTAGTGGAATGAAAGGAAAGTTGTTCATATGATGGAATATACCAAGCAAATTCCATTAGATCCCATAGAAACTCCTCAAAACCCCATGAAACACCTCCAAAATACCCTTGGGCCCGTTGATTAAGTAAGCCTGAACATGTGACCAGTCTGCCCCAACCCTGAAAGTCCATCCTAACTAATTCATGAGGAACACCAGAAAAAGGAACATCACAAGTCCTCCCTCCCCAAGATATCTTGCCCTCAAGTAATCCGAACCTATGGACTAGTTTGGTGGCCCAATGAAACTGATACCTAATGCTCAAATCACATACAAACCACTGGGTGAGGCTATGCCTCTATGTCGACCCACCAAGAATAGATCCCTCAGTGCCCGGATCCCAGACCAATCCCTAACTAAACTTGTAACCAATAAATTACCCTGTATCCCAATGCCACCAAGCATCAATGCTCCATGGCTCATGTTGTGCTTTATCTCTGGATGTGAATGTTGCCCCATTAATTGTGTACCAAATCATTACCTCTCTCCAATCCAACCTATATAATAGGCCTACGTTAACCCTAATTTGTTTATGTTGGGCTAGTGCTAATGAAATACTGATGAATTCTTGGTCCACAACCCACTGCCCACTGAAACATGAAATAAAACTCTCATCTACAAGATCCTGTTGTATTGTGCCTCGAACTAAGAGTGATAATCCATCAATAGGATACCAAATCATGATATTTTTCCAATATACCTCATGAAAATAATCAAATGCAAGTACACCTATCTATGGAATAAGTCTACTATGTTGTTGCTGATAAATCATGCTGCTATGCCCGGTCCATCAACAATATCTTTTCGAGGAAGCTCGCCCCTCTCTCTATAACAGGAAAAAGTGGGAAATATGTGTTGCAATCCCTATCTATGTACTCCTAGAGAGGTTTGTGACCTGGAAATATTTCAACTCTACTGGCTAACACTCCACCTATCTTCACATCATCAATGGGTAGGGCCAAAGATGGATGCACCACCATCTCCAATAACTCCTCCCTCCTTTGATCGGAAACTCCACACTCCTTCCATCTACTAGACTCCTGCAAAACTACCCTGTCAGCCTCCAACACCTCATGAGGAAAAGTGTCTGTAAATACTTCCACCTTGATAGCTATTTGTATATCTATCTTCTCCTCATCAATGGCGGACACCAAGGGTGTCTGCACTTCCATTATGAGCTCAATATGAACCTCCATTTGGATCTCCCCAAAAGGCTCATCATGCATATTGTGCACATCATCCTACTTTGCTAACTCATCCTTCACCATATGTTGCTCATGCTGAATCATCACTGGTGACTCATCATCCTGAATGTCTCCCATAGGGTCCACTGACTTCTCATCATAAAAATATGGCATGATTTCAACAACTCTACATGACTCCTCGTATGAACCCATGGACTAATCCAAAGAAGAACCCTCACCCTCAAAGTCAGAAGGAATCTCCACCTACCTTACCTCTGTCATCTCCTCAATGTCACTCAAGCATGAGTGGTTAGGTCCCCAAGGTTCCTTGTAGATGAATCAAAGTCCCTTCCTCCTCAGCTCATTCTTACTGCATGACCCAGCCAACCTAAGTAGCTCCTCCTTGGTCAATTTTCTTCTGAATAACACAATGTTCTACTCAACAAACTTTTTGGCTAGTTCATAAGCAATAGATGAAATCAACTGTTCCTTCCTCCAAATGGATAACAAATGAAACTGAATCTTCATGCAAATGGAATCACGGTCTCCCATAATTGAAGACAAAATGGAAAACATGTTTTTTTTACTCTGTCAAGATGATGTTACTTAATGCTAAAGAATCATCAGAACATCTATGGATCAAGTCATTACACCCTAGATAAAACATGATTTCGTAGGTTCTAACCATGACTATGATTTCATATGTTCTAACCATGACCATGATTTCTAGAACCTCAAGCTTCTTACCAAAGGTAGAGACTACAATGTAGTTCAAGTCCTAAAAAATCTCTACTATCAGCTTGAAAACTCTCCTCATAACATCATCATTGTAAGGATGTATAGGCGCGGTTAGTCTCATGATGTTACTAAGACAAGATGAAATTGGAAGTCTAACCCTTTCACAAGTTTCCTCCAAGAACTTATGTTATATGAGAGCAAGCCTATTAGAGGAATTTTGAGGTCTAAAATGGGCCTCCTAAGGAAATTATAAAATAATAGTGGAAATAATAAATTAATATTAGATTACATCATCAAATTTTAGAGGGAAAAAAGACAAAACTACTTTTTTAACTTGTATTTTCAACTTATCTCCCTATGGATTTACTCAAATTTTGATTGGGAGTAGTCGTTGGATGCATATTTTTATTCCTCATACAAGGAATACCCATGTTGCATAGTTTCTATGGACTCGGCTACTCGAAAAATGAGAAATACATGAAAAGCATAATTGTGATCACATTTTTCATGTATTTCTCATTTTTTGTGTAGTAGGGTCCATCGAAAGTATGAAACATGGGTACTCCTTGGATGGGGAATCAAATTTTGCATCCAACGAATACTCTTGCTCGAAATTTGAGTAAAACCTTAGGGAGATAAGTTGAAAATACAAGTTGAAAAAGTAGTTTTATTATTTTATTATTTTTTAATATTTTTACCTTTTTACCCCAAAAATGGTGAATCATCCCCCATGGTTGAAATCATCGTCTTGAATCCTATTGGTTCTTATAAATTTTATTTTGGTTGTACATTTTTCTTAGGAGGCCCATTTTAGACCTCAAAAGTTCTCTAATGCAGAGTTGGTCTTAAAGCCCAAATGAGTTTCTTCCCTTCTAATTGATTCACTTCAGAAAGGAGTGCATTTAGTTCATCTAATTTGAAAAGGAATTTCATGTGACCCTCATGTGTTTTAAATATATCCTTAGTGCAAGGATTTTGTGTCCAATCACCAACTCTTTCTGCATATCCTTTTGTTTTTATTCTTGAACAATGGCATAAACCCATCTTGATAAAGGTCTATTGTCTTGTTTATGTTTTCAGTCCAATGACACATGGTGGTTCAAGGAAGCAATTTTTGTGTTGTTCAATCTTCTCAATTCATTTATGAGTGTTGTGAGCCTCTCCATGGTTTAGCCCAAAATTACCAAAACATCTTTGATAACGAGGCTTAGTGAAGAATTTAATCAAACAATTTGGTTTCCCTCTGTTGTAGATGTTATATCATAAACTTTATGCGCAAATAATTTATTCATAGATTTAATATGCACCAAAAAATTTTAAAATATACAGATGCTAGTTATATCAGACCCACAATGTTGTTATATCACACATGCAACTTCAGAAATAAAAAAGGGTACAGTGAACAGAAAAGAATGATGGAACCTGGAATGATGCTCTAGATGTAGGCTTGCATAACATGACTTTTCAGAAGAAAGTATCAATGAATCAAGTCCTTCTTACAATAACTTGTCTTCCTCTAAGGATATTGACTGGTGGGTACTCTAGCAAGGAAAATATCAGCAAGGAAATGTAATTTGGAACAAATATAGAGGTTGAAAAATCACTCAAATGAGTTCAGATCACTGAGTATTCTCCAACATCAACACTTTGCCTTTATGGAAACAACACACAACTCTCTTTCAAACATGTCCAAATTTAGAAGGATGAAATAAATGACTGTTCTCATACTCAGAAACATGTTGCTCTTCCCACACACACTTATGGATTGGATCGAGCCATACCCATTAAACATGCTCTCTCACTACTGTCCATGATTAATAGCACTGGAAAGAAACTTATATATATGCTTTGTCTCTGCATTGTCTGACTGCTACAGGAATTACAATGATTTCTCTCCGAATGCACCCAACTATAGTTGCAAATTAGTCTCTTGATAATCCCTCCCTTATCAAACAATTCAAAACTCAACCATACCCTGGGACTGCTCTCCCTTGTACACATGAAATAGCATGGAAGTTTTGTTGGAAGAATGAGGAATGGAAATGATACATTTAATCTGAAAAGTGGAATAAGTCAATGATGTTTATTTTTTAGTATCTTGGGAGGTAGTCCAAGCCCTAGGGTTCAGGGTTTAGAGGGTGATGCACCACAAAAGTAATTTATGGAATTGGAACCCAAGTTTGGGGTTTTCACCCATCGATGTTTGGGCCAAAACCATGGAGCATGTTGGAAATGTGATGGATGAAGATGATAGAGGATGGCGAGGAGAATCCAATGCTTTGAGAATCATTCAAATCTGAGATGTCCTTGATGAGAATGAATTTTTGAAGTTGACAATGAATTTTTGGACAATCAATTCATGTAGGCTTGAGGTGAATTTGTCCAAAAGAAACGTCTCTTCATGAATTAGTTGAGGCCTTATTTTTGTAAATAAATATAAGGAAAGGATATCTTTTATAATCATGCAATGTGCATCAAATTTTAGAGAATATATCACTGATGAAACTGAATTACAGAGGAGGTCGATTGAACTTGTTTGAGGCAAGTTGTGTGGGTGTATTTGTCTCTTACAAGGTGGAGATTCTACCAGAGGATTCCACATGCTTGAGGGAATTTTTGATGATTTATTAAGGTATTTTTTGGGTGGGCATCTCTCCTAGAAGGAGGTCGCAGCCCTAGCTGCAAATTTTAGGAAGGACGCAAGCCTATTATCTCTTAAAAAGGTGGGTTGTAGGCTGTTAAAGGTTACAGAAGGGGCCGTAGACCATAACAGTGACTTAGGAGCTATCTAGATGTAGTTTTCTAGCCCATAATTGCAGTAGAAAAGTATTGAAGGGAGGAAACAACAAAACATAGATCAGATGGATGGAAAGAGAGGGTTGTAGGAGCAGTTTGAGCAAGCCCTAACTAGTGACCAAATTGTAGAAAATACATCATCCTTCAAGGATTATAGAGGTATGTATAGATTTATTTATTCATGTTGTTTTGATGCTAGGGGGAATTTTGTCCTTGTGTGGCCATATTTAGTGCATCCTGTGGGAGCCATGTGTTGGGGTTGTCTTCAGTGTTAAGAAATCCTAACTAGGAGAAAATTTCACAGTGGTTTTGTGACAGTTAGATTGGGCATCATATAAAATTTGGAGGGAAAAATTTTGATAGCCAAAAATTATCCTTAGAGCAGCATACAAGAAGGACATTGAATTTTTTGTGATTGGTTGAATATTGGAGCCTAATGTGCAGTACATTGATAGACTAGTATACTGCTATATTGGTATATTGGAGCTCAGGGATTGGCCAGCTTAGAAGAGTAGATTGGATCATCCCATGTTCATTGTAGTAGAAGTGACTTGCAAAAGTGATAGGTGGAAACCATCCTAGAGACTCTATGTGTTGTCTCTTAATGGATTAATGGGCACTAGAGAGCAGAACGGGAACGAAGGACCGATAGGATGAGATACGACATAGAGGCTGCAATGAGATTTTCATTATATCTTGTATTCTTGTACTTGTAGATAATTAAGGGCCATTATCCCTTGTATTGGAGCCCTAGAATGTTGTATTACCCAGTTGGTTTAATATAACAAAGATTGGGTTGTTATACATATTTGTACAATATTTTGTAAAAAGTTGTCTATACTTGTGCATGTGTGATTTACTTCTATTTATATTTTTCTATGCAAAGTAGCTTTGTTGAGATTCTTGGTTTGGTAGCATAAGAGATTCTAAGATTCTATCCTAGACCCAATATCATGTAAATTCAACATAGTATCAAAGCTAGGTTTTTGAGCTACTTTGGAAGAGAGTAAATCATGAGAGTGCACAATGAATTACAACTTAAAGAGGGATTTGGTCACATTGTAGGTGAAGGGATCAATACAATGTCGAAGTTTCAGGTTGGTCTTTGGTATGAGGGTAGGTTGGAGGGGTTATCAAACTATAGTCCATGGAAGGAAAGAATTAAGTTAGTCTTACAGGTCAAGGAGATCTAGGAGTTCACTGAGAAAGCCATCAAGAAGCCAATTTCCCAAAAGGAGTTGGAATTTTACGAAGATTTGGATACAAGGGCGAGATTGATCATCCTTGATGGTGTGAAGAATGCCCTAATACCTCATTTGTCTGGGAAGAACACTACACATGAAATGTGGATGGCTCTTCAAAACATTTTCTAGAATAAGAAAGAGAACTGGGTACTGATATTGGAGGATAATTAGAAGTCCACCGAGATGATGCATGGTGAATGAATCACTTCATATCTGACGATATTGTCTTAGGTCAAAGATGAGCTTTCTTTCGTCAGTGTGAATATTTCAGATAATGATATGGTGGGGATTGATTTGAAAGGGTTCACTGAGGAATGTAAGACCTTCATCAAAGGGATCGTTGCTAGAGAGAAGTTTTGAGACAGGAATAGGCTGTGGGACGACTTCATTCAAGAGGATTTGCAAGACGAGGATCTTCATCTGAAGAAGAGGGCTTCATATGATGACATAGAACTTGAAGAATAGATGAAGGGTAAGAAGATGAAGGGCTTGAGTAAATTAAAGTGTTTCAATTGTGGCGAGATGGGTCATTTTTCATTGATATTTCTGATGAAGAATAAGGGAGATGATGAGAAGAAGAAAGGGAAGTAGGTCACCGGTGTTGCCACTTCTATTGAGATAGGTGCTTTGACCATGAGATTAGAGGAGGACTTTGCTACAATCTCTCATTTTTCATAGGGTACTATCAATGAGGATGGATGGTACATGGACAATGGTGTAAAGAAACATATGACAGGGTCACAAGATGTTTTAGAGACTCTAGATGAATGGGAGTCAAAGTTGCACATGGTGTTGGGTGACAAGAGTTAAAAGGAGATCCGAGGATCGAGAGTTTTTCCATTCAGGATGGAGACATGATGGGTGATGTGGGTCCATGATGTAATGTTTATACCAGGACTTAGATATAGCTTGATATCTATCTCGATGATCGAGAAGAAGGGGTTTGAGGTCTTATTACATGATGGGAAGGCAAGACTCTAGCCCAGAGGCTCTAGCTTTGTGGGTATTGTACTTGGAATTAGAGAGCATGGTCTATACAAGCTGACAGACAAGCCTATGGATCATGGGAAGAAGAAGCAAGAGGAGTAGCTGCAGGTTCTAGAGAAGCAGATGTAGGTGTAGGATTCATAGGAGTAGGTACAGGTTTCAAAGAAGAAGGTATAGGTTCTAGAGGCAAAGAGAGAGTCAAGTTCTAGTGAGAGCTTGCAGATTCAGAGGGAGACTTTGCATCCCAAGAATAGTGCGTGGTAAGTGGGGAGAAAGGGTGATCCTAAAATTTCTAAGAAGGAATCATGGAGAGAGTGGAAGATACTCCAGGAGATAACGACACTTCCAGAGAGAGACGTAGTTCATACTACAAGGATAACGACACTTCCGAGAGAGACATAGTTCATACTACAAGGATCGATGCAATGGTGAGTGTTAGGATTTGGGCGTGTTGCGAGTAGTGATGAATATGATGAGTTACTTCCTAGTCTTGGAAGTACCTCCCTCGCTAAGAGGGAGTGCTAATTTTTGAGTAGATTGGGAGGTACTCGAAGCCTTAGGGTTTGGGGTTTGGAAGGTGAAATACCATAAAAGTCATTTGTGGGCTTGGAACCTAAGGTTAGGTTTTAGCAGCCATAGATGTTTGGGCCAAAACCATGGGGAATTATGGACATGTGATGGATGGAGATAATAGAGGATGGAAAGGAGAATCTAACTCGTCAAAAATCATTGAAATCCGATATTCCCTTGATGAGATATGAATATTTGAAGTTGACAATGAATTTTTGGACAGTTAAGTCATGTAGGCTTGAGGCGAATTTGTCCAAAAGAAATGTCTCTTCATGAATTTTTTGAGCCCTTATTTTTGTGTATAAATATAAGGAGAGGAGATAATTTCTAAGAATCCAATGTGCATCAAATCATAGATAATATATTACTGAGGCAACCGAGTTAGAGACGAGGAAAATTGAGCTTGTTTGAGGCTAGTTGTGTGGGTGTATTTTTCTCTTACAGGGCCAATATTCTATAGGAAGATTCTGCATGTTTGAGAGCATGTTTGATGATGTATTAAGGCCTATTTTGGGTGGTTTTCTCTCCTAGAAGGAGGTCGCAACCCTAGCTGCAAATTTCAGGAAGGCTGCAGGCCTATTCTCTCTTGGAAATATGGGTCTTAAGGGTTGTAAAGGTTATAGGAGGGGCCACTGACCATAATAATGACTTAGCAGATGTGTGGGGAAACTTTTCTAGCCCATAATTGCAGTAAAGAAGTATTGAAGGAAGGCTGAAGCAAAACAAAGGTCATATGGATGGAAATAGAGGTTTGTAGTAGCAATTTGAGAAATCCCTAACCAGTGAACAAATTGTAGAAAATGAATCAGACTTCAAGGATTGTAGAGGTATGTATAGATTGATACATTTTTGTTGATTTGATGCTAGGTAGAAGTTTTTCGTAGTTTCAAAAAATTTGTTGTAGCCTATGGGATCCATGTATTGGGGTTATCTTGGGTGTTAAGAAACCCTAACAAGGAGTATATTTCACAGTGGTTTTATGACTGTTGGATTGAGCATCATTGGATTATTGGAGGGAGACATGTTGATAGCCCAAAAGTATCCCTAGAGAATGTAATGTTCCAAATGGAAAATTTACAATGATAACAAAAACATACAATTATACAAACATAGAAAATTTCAGAACATAAACAAAATATCTAGAAATTTATGCAAATCCTCAAACTAGCCAAGATTTTATTAATAATAGAGTTGTGGTACAAATGAGTTGGAAAAAATTCACCTAGTCTTGCACAAGGCAAGATAAAAGTGCTAGGTGATGAGTATAGGAAATCCCAACAACTGCAATAGCTAAATCATCCAGAAAACTGTGCTGTTGCTCCAAGACTACACTGCTACATAATTTCAACCTCTGATTTTTCCACTAGAAAGTTCCTAGAAAATTCTAGGAATTTTGGAAGGTGATCCTTGCCCAAAACCCAAAAAGGGTTTCCTCTAATTCCAACTTCAAAATTTGACCTTCTACAACTTGGCCCTCTTCCAAATTCGAAATTTGTTGCTGGAGTAGCTATATTCAATCATTTTCCTCCAAAATACCAACAAACCTCCTCAAATATATCTCCAAACAATTCCCCCAACACCTCAGCTCCAAAAGCCCTCCAAGACAAATCCAACAAGAAAGCCTTAGCCAATGACTGCGTAGTCCAGGGAAGGGATCATGCAGCTCCTATGAATACTGGTTGATAAATGCATAGAGGTTTCTCCTCCCAGGTTGCTACTATTGCCACAATTCAGAAATGGATCTCTAATCACCCCTATACCTCCTTTGGCGAATCTTCCAGCAATTCCACTCCTCACTAGCTAGATGGCTCCAACCACTGGAAGTAAAGACGATGGAATCCATCCCAATCTCTCTAGAAAATGTAGAACCTATAGGTACTCACTCCTCTGGTCTCAAGGCAAGGAAAATTCCTTCCTTGGGTGATGCTCGAAATCCACCGAAGAAAGGTTGAGCTTCACTCCTTGGGAAACTCTTGCGTCGGAAAACACAATGTTGGCTCAGCTAAGCAGCTAAGGAAATTCAATTTCTTCAATAGGAAAAAGATGCAAATGGCTCCTCCATTCCTTCCTTTTATAATTTCTAGGCATGTATTCTTGTGGGTTCCTCCATAAATTCGATTTTTCCGAAAGGAATTTGAATTCCTTTTTCCCATAGTGCGTACTTCTTGTGGGACCCATATTCCACTATAAATCAAATTATTTATTTTTCTTATGTTTGTCGCCAAAAATTCTTTGGGTTATTATTAATCAAAATTGCAAAATTAATTTAATTGGGGACATTACAGTCCTCCCCATGAAAAATTTCTTGTCCTCAAGCGATTCTGGAACAAGTTCTCTATCATTGTTGACCCTACTACCACTGCAAGCAATACCAGGGTCCCAATTCTGCCACTGAGCCACTCCCAATCCATGTGCTAAATTGTCATAAAGGAGTTCCCAGATACTAAGTCATCAATTCCAACGTGAAAGTCTCCTTGCTCCACTGACTATCCTGCCAGGTATAAGTAGTAGAAGTCCTTTGCATGCCATAAATGAGTAGGGAATCATGATCATGATAATGTAGCACTCTGTGCAAATCCTCATGGAACCACCCTACTGAGTGGTCCATCTCATACACTCCAATAGTAAACTCTTGAAGATACCACCCAATCCATGTAGAGATAAAGTATCGCTTGCATGAGCTTCCCCTAGTATCTTCCCGTCGATGCCCCTACCATGTTGATGAAGTACCCCACGCCATCAACGAATCACTAAAGCCCAATGGAATATCTGAATGATATCCCCCTGTAGAAATCAATCTGTCCCCTAGTGTAGTTATACTTCCAAATCCTGTGATGCCTGGATCCCATGATAGTCTAAAATTGGTGCCACCATGTTCTCATTGTGAAAATCTGACCTTGATGGTATTCCCATCATGTGCAAGTTGTGTCCTCCTCTCCTAGGAGTTGATGGAAAAATATATATAGAGACCCAACATATATGGCTGAGGAATCTCCACGATGTCATGACATACCCATCCAACACTCACCCTAATCCATAGCAGCAACAAGGAAAACCAAAATTTCCATGTGACAAGCGTCTCAATACTCCCTCACATGTCAAAACAAGTGTGAGTTGGGTTATTGTCTATCCTGGTCCCACTCATCACAAAAAAAAGTGTTCCATCAAGCAACTAACTCCCTAGATCCCACAACTAGAACGATTGCAACATAGTCTTGACAAATCAATATATGGACTCCCTACATCAAGAACCAATATGGCACATGCGAAATTAGCCTGAACTGGCCATACCACTTAGTGGAATCTGTCATCTTGCCTGCTGCAAGCGCTCCCAAATACTACCTTGAGTCTAAACATTCATATGCAAGTAAGGCCCATCAACCATTTCAGATTCTCTTGATACACCTCAGAATGTATCACCAAAAGGTCATCATGCATCTCCTTGAGTGTGGGCTCAAGGGTGGTGAAAATTTTACCTCTACACAAGAGCATACTACCCCTAAGCATGCATCCATCAGCTCGCGCACTGACCATATGCCATAGCTTGAAAGCCTCTCTCTTGATGCACCGTGTCCATCCAACTGTCTCATACAATCCTCCTAGGTCTTGTTGCTTGTGAGTAGCATAAAGAGATAATATCCAAGCCCCATGTGTTAGTGTGCAATGTTGGAGAGTGATAAATAGAAGCTCACAGGTGGCATTGTGGTCAAATCGCTCTCCAAATATGAGTGTTCCAAACCCAATAGTGTGCCCAATGCCCTCGTCAAGAGATATCTCTAGAGGAAACACTTGAACAACATGTCATGCATCATCATCCTCTTCTGCACTCAAATACATACCCCTACACTTCTATGCATAACACTGAACTCCGTGGCACAAATCCATGCACCATTGGATACCAATGCTCAATTCCATGTCACCATGTACCTTAAGGCATCCCATATGTGCCCATGAATCCACCACTCTGCTAGTACACCCACCATGATGTGATCTACCCATCCTCATCTTCCTAGGTACACCTAAGTGGCCCAACTCCTCAGATGAAATCAGGAATAACGCTACCATGTCGAAAATTAATAGCTATAGTGCCCAATACATCAATTAGAGAGCACTGTCTCCATATAATGGCATGTCGATACGTCTCCTTGGAGGAAATTCTCTAAGATCCCACTATGTTGCACCATATGCCACTGCATACCACCAAGTGTCCATTTACTCTACGACATGCCACTGTACCCTGCAACATATCCCTATACACCACCATATGCCCCATGCTACTGCTAGACCATCCTGTATCATCTCATATCCTGCATGTGTCACTGTACTTGGCACTCCCTGTGTGTACTTAGTGCGATGGGAGTCACTCCTACTCCAAAACGCACACCAACATGCTACAAAAAAAAAACCATGCATCTCTGTGATCCTTTATAGGCCAATTTTCATCATGGTATGCTCTTACACATCCCTGGATGGCATGTCCAAAAGCTAAGACTGTACACATCTGCCCACACTTGAATGTCATCATCACCTCTACCTTTGCATCATCATACCCTCTGATGAATGGATATCCCCTCCAAATCCTCATGAAGGTACCCAAGAAGTGAATCTCCCTAGGTACCAGTAACGATGTCACCACTGCTTTGCTCCTCCATGTCCTTTGTGCCCCACATAACTATGGAGAGTCCCTTACCCCATACAAGGCACTATCTGGTGGCCTGCCAATGCCACCTCCTCTGACAATCTCCTACCAAAGTGTGTTGATTATCTCGTGACTTCATGCATACACAACATAAATCGATGACCCATGGAGTTCCCTCGCAAACCGAATAGCCACTGATGATGACTGAAACCTCCCTAGAAAATGTGTACATTGGACTGTTGGGTCAACTATATCACAAATTCCATAGTCAATATGCATATCTGGAAAATGGTAGGTAGTCCCCCCTATATCCCAATTCCAACCTGGGCCTCTAGTATTTTCGATGCCTGAACATGCCTACTGACTCTCATTCTAGCCTATAACCATCTCCATAAGCCTAGCCCACTACAGCGGGTACAACTTAGAATCTCTTGCCATCCAACCCAAAGGAAATGATCGAAAACGCAAATCCTCGTACATTGAAGTAGCCCTCCAACCTGTAAAATTTGCATGCTGCACAACTCAAGTCACCTCCTCTCGTTGTTCTGGTCAACACATATAGCATTTCTAGGTAACTTCACCTCTCTCTCACCCTTGTATAGAGGTAGCGTAGCAATGCTACAAGACCCATCTATATAAGCTTGAAGAGAGACATTGTCTGGAAGTATCGTAGCTCTGTTGACGGTTTGTGAATCTGTTGAGGAGAAAAATTGTACTGCCGACAATAAGGGGGGTCTCCCCGGTGAAAGGTCCCAATTAGACCTCACACCATTTTGGATAGGAGCTCCATTCGGTATGTGGGCCCAACTGCCGCCATAATTGTTTCCACTCTTGGTTGTCGGATGAGAAGATGATGGAGCAGAGGCGAAGATAAAATGTCCAATCAGCAAAGCAAAATCAGCCCAAGATTAACAAACCATAAACAAATATGCAAGCAAGTCTAAGAAGCAAAAATAAAAGGATATATGCCGTAACTGGGATCAGTGAGCTGAAAACCAGTCAAACATACATGAAAGAAAACACGTTAGAAGTTAACTGAAAAGTAGTTCACAATATATTACTGCTGTGGCATAGACAAATAAAAACTAATCCAAAAGAAAACATACATACAACCACTGAGAAAAAATTCACAGCAATGGCATGCACGAAAGCAAACATACAACATAATGAAGTACTAGACAGCTAGTACTATCACCACAAACGAGCACATGAATCAGTGCCAGAAAGGAGAATATATTATTAATGTTGTTGCAACGTCGAATACATGTTTACGACTCGTCAAAACCCAATAGTGGGACATGGGCTATTCATCTCAATGCTTGATACAAACCCTAGCCTCGCTACCTCTCTCTCTACTTGGTACCAAGAGATGAGTGCCTTTAGCTCTCTAGCAATGATTCCTTCATCATACTAGCTTTCATTGTCGAGGTAAAAGTCCAGTTACTCTTTCTCAAAGTTGTACATATAGGCTGAGATGACTCTTGAGTTGCCCCTTGACTCTTGGTCTTCCTGACTGTTGGGCTGGTTTGCGACTTGGGCCATTTGTGACCTGTGACCCTGGGAAATATGCGACTTGTGACCTTGGGAAATTTGTGACTTGCGACCTTAGTCAATCTACGACTTGCGACCTTGATTAATCTGTGAACTGTGACCTCAAGCAATCTGTGACCTGCGACCTCAGGAAATCCGCGACCTACGACCTTAGGCAATCCGTGACCTGCGACCTCGGGCAATCCGCGACCCGCGACCTCGAAAAATCCACGACTTGTGACCTTTAGCCATATACCTTATGTATTTCTCTTTCGGAGATATCAAAACCTTGTTCTCCGGAGCACAACTTTAGCTCTCGCCGCGTGAACCAGTAGCTTCTGGGTAAGTGCAAACTTCTTCTTCTGGGTCATCATCACCATTTCCTCATGTTACCTGCAAGTGGACACACTGAATTAGCCCCACACACACACACACACACACACACACATATATATATGTATGTATGCATATATATATATATCTATATCTATATATATCTATGTGTGTGTGTGTGTGTGGCTAATTTAGTGTGTCCACGTGTTATACGTGGCTAGTTTAATGTGTGTATATATATATATATATATATATATATATATATATATATATATATATATATATATATATATATGTATGTAAAATTGTAGATGCATAAAGGGAACATCGAAAATAAAATTAGGGGGTTTTAACAACTATCTAGGACCCCTGCTTAGTCTTGCTTTGTAAGAAATGTATGAACAATTTGTGCATATCCACTATGAGCTTGTTTACGAGCGCAAAGAAAGAACTGGAGATGCCAACCGATGTCCATCATTCAGCAGGCATGTAGGGTTAAATATTACTTCACGTTTGCTCCCAATGGAGATGATGCTAAAACCAAATAAGCTCCCATGTGTTGCTAAGTGCTGGGATGGGCTACGATGTGCGACTCCAACAAAGCATTTCGAGGCTGCAACCTAACGAGGATTTCGATGATAATCCAGAAATAATAGATTGTTGCTCAAAGGGGACATGGACGAGCCAATTTGAAAATTAAAAGGGAAATATGTTGGGGCTCGTGCTGTGTATTTTGTCATGTATTCATTGCATTGTAGCCAAACAATCTTCCAAAGCCATTTATGATGCACCAGAGGTAATTTTCCAATGTTGTTCAAACAAAAGTAGCTCCTTCAACACAAATTTTTCATGCTATTACAATCATCCATTACTTTTGGGACATAAGTAACAACACATCCCTTCTTGATAGGCACATATTTTGTATGAGGTCGCAACCGTGGCGTGGAGGTCGCGCCGGGCGTGAATTATTTTGGGCGCGAGCTTACGACTTGGCGACTTGGGAGAGGTCGTAGAGTCGCAAATGATGGTCAAGTCACATTCTCCGAGTCTTGAGAAGAGTTGCAACTATGCGACCAAAGAGAGTTTGTGACTTGGTGAGAGGTCGCATGGTTGCAAGTTACTACTGCAACAGACGTGCAACTGCGTGACTTGATCGCCCACTGCCTCCCTGTTGAATCGTGGTGAGGCATTCATCTTCCTCTGGGCACGATTTCCCCATCTGCAATGTTGAACTTAGGATGGATGAGATGCCACTTAATGAAGTGAGGAATCTAGGTTCCAGCGTGTAGATAAATGGAGTTGCTGTGATAGGTTTTCACACATGCTCCTTCTCTAGCCTTGCTGTTGGACAACCACCTTACGACCTCAAAGGCCTCATTACTGCATCTTGGGTAGCCTCAGGCAACAACTTTTGTTTTCCTTACATCAGCTATGTGCCCTTGGATGGACTATGATCCAGTGGGTTCCTCCCCTCACACACCATGCGTGCTAGTCGTCGTTGAGAAGGGAGCATTCCCTTTTATCTTTAGAACCAAGATTGCTGCTACAACTAAAATGCACGTATGTCGATATAAGCATAACAAATAAGGCGAACCAGTGCCTTGTGTGACGCAGAGGATAACAACCTTTCCATCAGCGTGTAATCATCCAACATCAAGTTTCACTATGGTATCTCCTCGTCTAGCGACCTGTGATATACAAACCACGATTTTCTTCACCTCTTACTAAACGCAGAAAAATATGTGTTTTATAAGTATGTTCGACCTGTTACTTTTTCTGAGCTTTGTCCTGATGCTAAAATGCAATGCTCAATCCATCTTTAAAATGGGCTCATGCATATTAATCGCGTGGAAATCCTTTCTCCATAATATGTATTAAGGAAGGCATGACATAGCCACCATACATTGCCCTCTCCTTGCAAAACGGATGTTTTGTGCTCAGCGTTATGATCCTTTTTAAGTGCACTTGTCTTTATGGCGGCAACCAATATGGATGCACTTGTGATAAATCTTACTTCAAAAGCGTTAACCCCTTTTATATTCCACAACAATCGACTGCCAGAATCTTTCTTATACCTTAATATAAAAAAAATTCCGGCCTCCAGCAGGTGAAAGCCTATGAGTTTGAATTGTAATTATGCTGATACATTGAAGTCATATATTGAAATGCCTTGGATTTATGAGATGTAGAGAGTGCACTTGAAGCAGCACATTGCAGAGGATGTCGATTATTTCAGTGGCCTTACAACAAAACCAAAACGATTTCTTTGCCTTGAACGATGTGGATCAGCGGGCCAACATTATCTCGATGGGAGGTTTCTTAATGCTCTTATCTGTCTTTGACATTCCCTAGGACGTGGAATTTTAATGTCAAACTCCTTCGTCATTCACTTCCTTACACATTCCTTTGTTAGCTTACGACCTTTGAAAACCTTTTGTAATGCGTATTCATTAGAGTCCTCTCTTTGTCCTCTAACTATGGCTTTGGTATGCATGTGGGATGGGATATCTCTTTTAATTAAAAATATGATCCCCCATTGAATAAGTTATCTCTCTTTTCCTAAATGACTTGCATGCAACCTTTGCTTCAACTTATGCCTGACTTCTTGCAGCCCTGATAGATATTCGTGACCTTGGTGACATTGTCGCTTTTGTCCTTTTGTGCTTTGCCGACACTGCATTCTCTTCATCAGAATTATCCGTTATACAGATAGGAGCCTGAGCATCACTTGATACAGGAGCGTCGGACTTTTGTTGCTCTGGACCTGTTAAACTAGGAAAGTTGCGCAAGACGAATATATCATTAAAATTCAGACCTCGACCACCATAACCTGCAAACAAATACAGTGCGTGATCTTGTGCTACCAACCCATGAGAAAATCAACCTTGTGGAGAATCAGATTCAGGACTAAGAGTGCTCTCCCCAAATGATTTCCTAGTATTGACTGATGTCTTTGTCTTCTCAAAAATATTCCATTTCAAATACAAATTTGATATGCTATACGCTGAGGAAAAAGGAGCCTATAAAATATATGTATCACTTAACTGCAGCGTGCCATGGAGACCATCATGAATAATGATTAAATCAGGTTCCATCAAAGTGGCTGCCTGATTTGATCGTGGTAATGGGGCATCCCCTTGAACTTTAGGAATGATCCATTTATTTCTCATTACATAATATATGCTCAATCAATCTTCTTCGACGATTACAACATCACCTTTCCCCCCGAATAGAACAGGATATGCTCCAACAGTGGTGAAGGAATGGTAACCTCTTCCAGATGGGACTCTTCCAGTACGATTCAATGCATTCCACTCCAGTGAATCTGCTTACTTGTATGAAGAAGTGTAAGATCCCCCAACCAGTGAGGACCATCGTTTCCATAACCTCCATAACCTCAATGAGTCATAATGGTTCTGCTCTCTAAAGGGTGCAAAACTGCAGCATGATTTCCCCTGCATCTAACTTCAATAGACCCCTTTATAACTGGACCATTCTACTGTAAAGTGGTCGTGTTAAGCTCATGAACGTCATCGAACATTGTGCTCTGATTACTTCCACCTATAACCCATAATTCTTGATCACCTATAAGATTTTTAGTGTGGTATGCCCGTGGAGAAAATGGCACTTTCTGTTGAATTTGGTTCCACTATTTTGGGTCAAGGTCAAAAAACCCAAATATCATCAAAAAATAAATTGCCATTGTGACCCCCAAGGATAAATAATTTATTTCCAACAAGTGTGGTTGTATGTCTAGCTTGACCCTTGAGAACAGGATGATCTCAATTACTTTACATGAGCTTGGTGAAGTACCCAAAAAGAATGCCTAAATTATCCAAGGTGAAAGGGCTTTTAATGGATATACTTAGTACAAAGAAAAGTTTCCATTCGAGTGTATGCATGATGACCCCCCCCACACATGGCGTGGTTGCAGCCAAAGTATCTCGTGATGATGGTGAGAAGGCTTGGGAGGGGTTGGGAATAGGTCACGGGGATGTCACTGAATACAGGCCGGGTCAAAACCCTAATGGCTAAGCGAGCAGAGGGGGACCTGAAATTTTTAATATACCCAAAATTTTGGGTGATGTTGTAGCAGCTACAACAAATGGCGAACCACTGGTAGAATCCAACATCTCTATCAACTTCCCAACAATAGTCTGAATCCAGATAGGTATGCAAGGGAAATTTGAACAGGCTCTATGGGTATCCATTTTGTATTGCTTTGACCTTTACAGATATGCCCAGTCCTTGTGCCTCAGCTAGGTCTCGTTAATCAGAATGTGTCAAAGTGGAAGTTCACAGATGCCAATGATTGGTTGATGATGTAGAGAGCAGCGCAACGGGCTTATTATATTCAGAATTTTAAAATAAGTTTCTGGTGTTGCTCCACTACCAGTAGGCCTGGACAGTACCCCAGCAGAGTCACTTCAAGAAATAACAAATGTTGTTGCACTGCCAGCAAGCCTAGTCAAAACCTCGGTAGAGTCATTGCATTACCTCTCTGTGCAGGATGCCTTTCTCAATCCTTTACACTTATTTGTTCATGTGCTTGTAGCACTTATTTTCATGTGCTCATGGCACTTATTTTGCATGGGTGGATGAGGGATCCCGACTTATTTTACGGGCAAGAGAGGTTGTTTCTTGTTTGACAGAAACTGAAAGATATCCTAATTCGGGTTTGCCCTTATGCCAAGCCTTCACATCCTACCTACCACCCCAGGCGAAACATGAAAAACATATCATTAATATGTTTGAGACTACGCTGGGCATAGGGCTCAGGTTACGGGTACAGGCCATTCGAACTAGCAAGGGTTCCCCACCAGTAACCAGCTCGTGTCTCCCTGCCTAATGAATTTACTCATAGGTATTATTGTGAGAACGTGACTTTGATGACTTGTTATGAGAGAAGCTACCTCTTGAGGTAACCACCAAAACCTCACACAAGCAACGGGGTTAGGGTTGCAGAAGTTATGATAAGGAAAGTGCAGAAGATTATTAGGGTTTCGGTGCGTGTAGCAGGGTGAAGGCAACCAATCAGCTTTAAACTCGTACAAAGGGAGAAACAAGGTTAGGCCGGGTGTCGAGGGATTCAAGGCCTAGAGCTCAATGGGGGCTCATGAAATGGTATGCAAACTTTCATAGTTATCTTAACAACCGGTGCAAATGATGTGAGGCAGAAGGTGTACAACGCAATGCAACAGACAAGGCTGATGATGCAATGCGATGCCATGTGCAAGAAAGACCCACTAGTAGCAGGTGAAAAAATAGGGCAAAGCACACACAACGATTAAATGAATATAATGCAGCAACAAGCAAACTGAAAAAAACATGAGTGCGAAAATAAATGGAAAATTATAATGCATAAACTACTGACCACAAGAAAAGACATCAAGCATAATTTTAAACCATAAAGCAAACCCTTAGCGAGTGAACCTAATTAGCAACTTGAATAACAAAATTTTATTAGCAGATCCTAGCTAGCCTAATCCTAGAACCCTAGTTTAACCAAAGAGGCAGTCGAGTTATGTCAAATCAGCTTTCCAATGCAGCCATCGCATTAGTTCCCACCCTGCCAGAACAACAATGTTCGCAATTAGAGCCAGCATACAAAATCGTGCACCAACAACAAGACTTACCTGAAGAGCATGTGAAATAGCAGGAAGGTCATGGCTACTTACCAGAGAACGTGCCAGAATGGATTGTGCTAGCTGAATTTCACTTTCATCCTGATACATAGAAATAGGTACTTGAAATCTAAAATGATTTACAAATGACACACATCCATCGGTGCACAACCCTAGGTCCGACGGAAGCAGGGAAATACATTGCCTATTTGATGGTATATTCATTGGATAGGATTCATCAAACTAGCTGGGAATCTCATCATGATTTTGAGGATGATCACTTTGATAGAACCGAAAAAATAGGCATTCGCTAGGCAAATTTGAGATGCTTGCGAATCCACTTCCAGAAACCCTAATTTTGAAAACCCTAGTTCGAAGTTTTCCCTAGGTTTTGTTGAGGATGCGAGGATTCGAGGCAACCTTCAGTGAAGGTTGACATTCCTCACCATGCTGGACAAAATCTAAACCTTCGAGCAGGGGGCTTCCAAACTTAGATGGTTTGGTGAGACAAACTGGCGAATGGATGTGATCATTAATCGTGGTGATTGGACAAACATCAGTGGGATTATCATTAATTGGGCCAAATGTTTTCACACTAACAGATGGACAATCTAATGTGTCAGATTCTTTAGATTTCCCAGGATAGGGTGAATTCACAGGAAAATTTTCGTGCAGCGGAGGGATTTTCCAAACACCAAATGCTTGTGCCTCCATGCAACTTGTATTCGCTGGGCAACAACCGAGAAGATTAGAGACAATCATCGGTGTTTTCCTTCCAATGAATAAATTAGGGTATATCAGTTTTTGTGTACTAACTGTTACAGGATAGAAATATGTTCTCAGAGAAACATCACTTGAATGGACAACCTGCCCAGATGAGCTGACATTCGGCGTGGTTATGCTAAGAGGAATGTGATACATGGGAACCGTAATTTCAGAAACCCTACTTTGAGACACCCTATTTTGACTTGTTTCAGGGGTCTCATCAGGTTCGTGAGAACTTGAGATAACAGACAGCAGAAGCTGAATCGCTTCGATTTCATGATGGGTCCCTGAATCATCACAAGGTGGATCATCGAACTTCGGTGGCTTCATATGGTCTACAGATAGATACAAATGACAGTTCTTAGGGCCGTGAGTGAATATGTTTTTAGATAAGTAGTGATCACTGGATCCATCAATTTGATCAGGTTGGGTACCTGGCCCGTTAGGCTTCCCAGGAGTTAACAGTTGGGATGAATCGATAAAAGAAGCGTCTTAAAGTTGCCAAGACAGGAAGTCACTCCTTTGGCATTTTAAATATTTCGGATGAAAAAGATCAGACATAAGGGATTCATCAATTTTGTAGTGTGCTTGTGAAGCACCACCGGTGTGCTCATGATTGTCGCCAATACTAGTATAAGAAAATTTTGAGTGACTAAGAAATTACTGGTGTGGCAGACTCATGAAATAAATCAGGGAATAATGGATGAAATGGTTCAGATGTGAGGGTATCAACCATACAAGGACTTTCATTTTGCACATCAGTGTCACCCAGAGAAAACAATGACCCTGCATGCCTATTACGGTCCAATGAATTGGTAGGGAAATCAACTTTGCCCAGGGCATGAATTAATTTATTATCAGTATGAGAATGAGATTTAAAATCGTACCTAGGCAAACATTCAATGGACTCGACATGGGTTTCATTGACAGGGAGAGATGTTAGGCCAATACACTTTTCAAGCTCTGATTTGACAGGGTGTGTGAAATATTTAGGGACAAAGTCTGAACAGCTGGTAACTTGAAGATCATCATAAAAATCACTAGGATTAGGCTTGGTTGTCAATTGAAATTGTTCTATGGAAATGAAAACCACCTGTCGAAACCCAATAGTGGGACATGGGCTATCCATCTCAATGCTTGATACAAAACCTAGCCTCATAATAAATGTCATTTCACACTTTTTGAATAAAAATCATACATAATATAATATCTTACATTTATTATATTATTTTTATATAGTACATTAATTACATGTTATTATACAATTTAAATAATATAAATTTTAATTAATAACATATTATATAATTAAGATTTATGAATTATATTTATATTTTATTTTAAGATATTTAAGTACAAAGGAAAAATGCATTATTTGTTCAATGATAATGACTTTTTCTTGAAAAACTAATTCTTATTTATAGTCACATCAATACAATTTTTTTATTAATTTTATTTTGGTACAAATTTTGAATTGAATTTAACCATGGTTACCTGGATTGTGGTGCAAAAAGTGAATTGCAAATTCATAAATATTATTTTATTGATTTAGCTATTATTTTATTATTTCCTTAGGAGGACCATTTTAGACCTCAAAATTCCCCTAATGAAATCCTTCGTCATTCACTTCCTTACATATTCCTTTGTTAGCTTACGACCTTTGAAAACCTTTTGTAATTCATAGTCATTAGAGTCCTCCCTTTGTCCTCTAACTATGGATTTGGTATGCATGTGGGATGGGATCTCTATTTTAATTAAAAATATGATCCCCCATTGAACAATTTATCTCTCTTTTCTTAAATGACTTGCATGCAACCTTTGCTTCAACTTATGCCCGACTTCTTGCAGCCCTGATAGAGATTCATGACCTTGGTGACATTGTTGCTTTTTTCCTTTTGTGCTTTGCTGACACTGTGCATTCTCTTCATCAGAATTATCTGTTATACAGATAGGAGCCCGAGCATCACTTGATACAGGAGTGTCTAACTTTTGCTGCTCTGGACCTATTAAACTGGGAAAGTTGCGCAAGACAAATATATCATTAAAATTCAGACCTCAACCACCATAACCTACAAACAAATACAGTGCGTTATCTCGTGCTACCAACCCATGAGAAGATCAGCCTTGTGGAGAATCAGATTCAGGACTAAGAGTGCTCTCCCCAACTGATTTCCTAGTATTGACTAATGTCTTTGTCTTCTAAAAAATATTCCATTTCAAATACAAATTTGATATGCTAGAAGTTGAGGACAAAGGAACCTATAAAATACATGTATCACTTAACCAAAACGTGCCATGGAGACCACTGTGAATAATAATTAAATCAGGATCCATCAAAGTGGCTGCATGATTTGATCGTGGTAATGGGGCATCCCCTTGAACTTCAGGAATGATCCATTTATTTCTCATTACATCATATATGCTCAAGCAATCTTCTTCGATGATTCCAACATCACCTTTCCCCCAGAATAGAACAGGATATGCTCCAGCAGTGGTCAAGGAATGGTAACCTCTTCCACATGGGACTCTTCCACCAGGATTCAATGCATTCCACTCCAGTGATTCTGCTTACCTGTATGAAGAAGAGTAAGATCCCCCAACCAGTGAGGATCATCGTTTCTATAACCTCCATAACCTCAATGAATCATAATGGTTCTACTCTCTAAAGGGTGCAAAAATGCAGCATGAGTGCCCCTGCATCTAACTTCAACAGAACCCTTTGTAACTGGACCATTCCACTATAAAGTGGTCGTGTTAAGCTCATGAACGTCATCGAACATTGTGGTCTGATTACTTTGACCTATAACCCATAAGTATTGATCACTTATAAGAGTTGCAATGTGGTATGCCCGCGGAGAAAATGACACTTTCTGTTGAAGTTGGTTCCACTGTTCTAGGTCCAGGTCAAAAAACCCAAAGATCATCAAAAAATAAATTTCCATTGCGGCCCCCAAGGATAAATAATTTATTTACAACAAGTGTGGTTGTATGTCTAGCTCGACCCTTGAGAACACGATGACTGCAATTACTTTACATGAGCTTGGTGAAGTACCCAAAAATATTGCCTAAATGATCCAAGGTGAAAGGGCTTCTAATGGATATAATTAGTACAAATAAAAGTTTCCATTCGAGTGTATGCATGATGACCCCCCCACCCCCCCCCCCTCCCCACACATATGGCGTGGTTGCGGCCAAAGTATCTCGTCATGATGGTGAGAAGGCTTGGGAGGGGATGGGAATAGGTCACAAGGATGTTTTTTTTTTAGACAGAAGCGGATAAATTTTATTAGAAGGCGCCAAAATAGTGGCGTTGTGCTATTACATTGCTGCTCTGGCTGAGAGCGCAGAGCCAAGTATTCCTCCTTTGGCAGAAAACATTATAGCTGAGATTGCCAATACCCCACTGCAGATTTCAGAACTCTGTGCTGTCGTGGTCAGTTGGAGCGATGGAGATGGCTTCGAAATAAGCGGCACTGAGATTGCCGACAGATCCGCAGATGAGCGCTGGCTGATTGGGGCCGTTGGCTTGAAATCCCTCCGGATCAACGATCAGTCCCTTCGATTGGCAATCCAGGGTAACGTAAGAGAATCCCTTCTTTCTATAACCTTTGGATGCGCTGAGGATAGAGTAAAAAGCATTTTTGTTCCTGCCCAAAGTGCAGAAGATGCTCACACAACCTCCTCTCATCCAGAAGCTTACGGCAGATAAAACAGGAAAATAACAAAGAGCGCGGAGATGGGAGTAAGGAACAGTCTGCTTCCTTAGGGGATGAACCAAGATTGTTTTCAGATGGTCAATAAAGATGTTGCGATTCAGATAATAGGGAAGATGAAAGGGATTAGGGATCAATGGAATACCCAGCTTGGCCCAGAGAACACAGGACTTAAGGAATATTGCAAAAGGTGTCAACATAGTTAACAGATAGAGATCTTTTACTCCGCTGAGCGCCAAGATTGGCTTCCTTATCTGCCTGGGAATTTAATTTTCTGGGGATATGATAGAAGGAGATATTGTGAAATTTAGGCAGAATGAGTCTAATTTTCCTGAGGATAGCTGATAAATGGAGCTGAGAAGGGTTCTTATTGGTGTTCAGCGCCTGGATAATGATCCTGGAGTCCCCGAAGATTGAAATGGAGAGGAAGTTACCTTTAAGTGCTTGAAGAAGACCCTGCCACAGAGCAAGAGCCTCTGCTCTGTTATTTGATTCCCTGCCCAGACCCCAAGAAAACCTGATCACTTCAGAACCATCAGGGCCCAAGAGAACCCCACCGCCTCCTGCGATACCAGGGTTGCCTTTGGAGGCCCCGTCAAAGAATAGACAGTGATCATTCAGTGCTGACCTCCACCTGATGAACTCTTGCTCCTCCAGTCTAATTTCCCAGTTGGAGTGGACCTTTGCAGAAGTGGTGGAACAGTCCTTATGGTTAGGGACCAATCCTTTCAACCAGAGATCTTCCTCGCTGTTCAGAGCTTTTCTTGGATTATTGGCAGAATTGGCTTCAAGAGTTTCACCCAATAGAGCTTTGACTTTGGTGATGACTCTGGACGAATTGTAGTGTTCGTTTCTGAATAATCTGTTGTTTCTCTCCAGCCACAACTTCCAGCAAACAATCTTGGGGATCCACAGCTAGCAATTTTTGAGAAGGAGATTTTTGGAAAGACCAAATGGGGATAATTTGCTCCAGGTTTGGAAAAGATTCAGGATGTTCCTAGGGAGCTCGATTTTATCAGAGTTTAGCATAAGTACCCCCTTCCAAACTTCTAGTGCATAGGGGCAGGTTAAGAACAAATGATCAGCAGTTTCTTCATCCGACATGCAAAAATTGCACCAGGATGGTCCTTCCATACCACGCCTGCGGAGATTATCCTGAGTGAGAATACAGTTGTGAGCTAACGTCCAACAGAAGAAATCAATTTTGGGAAGAGAGGGGGAATCCCAAATAAATTTCCATTGAGCAGGGTTTGGAGGAACATTCGGGGTGGTCATAATACTTTTATAGCCTTCGGAGGCTGTATACGAACCTGAGACAGAACCCCAGCCTTGTTTGTCCTTTGCTGAAGCTTTTAAGGGAGCTTTCCCTTGAAGTTTATCCAAGAGAACAGAGGCTTCACCTTCCAGCCACTGAGGGACCTCCCCCAAATACCAGCTGTCCCAAAGACTATCCTCCGTCCAAGTGGAGATGTCCCAGAGGGTGATTAAATTGCGAGCCTGGAGCCAGTCTTTGATATTGGTGAGTTCATCCATCTGATTCAAAGGTTGATCGCCCAGAATGGGATCATCCCAGATTCTTATTTTTTGCCCATTACCTGGAATCCAATACAGCTTATGGCTGAAGTGATCCAGGGCTTTGATGCAGAGTTTAAACACAGGAGAACCTTTGGAGGTTCTAGGAAGCTAGTCCAAGCATCTAAGGCGCTTCCCATGAAAATATTTTCTCCACAGGACTTTCTTGCTCCAACTTAATTTTCCAGAGACAATGTCCCATAGCAGCTTGGTTCCCAAAGCCATATTTTGAGCGGCCAGGTCTCGAATTTGAAGACCTCCTTCCCTAAATGGCTTTTTAATAGTATCCCATTTAACAAGATGCAACCTTCTTTCGTTGTTTTTCCCCCCTTCCCACAGAAAACGCCTTAGGAGAGCTTCCATTTTGTTGATGAAGGTTTTTGGGGCAAGGAGGATAGAGTGCTGATATAACGGAAGACTGGAGAGAACCGCTTTCATCAGAATGATCTTTCCAGCATTATTCAGCCAAGAAGCACCCCAGGCTTGGATTCTGCTTTTAATCTTGTCCAGCAGTGGGACCCAATGGGCAACTTTAGGAGTGGTCTTGAAGATTGGAACCCCCAGATATTTAAAGGAGTCCCAGGCCCAAGACCCTTCCATATCAAGAATCCTTGCAATATCTGATAATTCCTTAACCGAGCAGTTCCAGCTGAAGATTGTGCTTTTTAGAAAGTTGATATTGCTGCCCGAGACCTCTCTATAAATGTCTAGCTCCTTCTTGAAGGATTTAGCAGAGTTTATGCTTGCCCCACCCAGCAATAAAGTGTCGTCAGCAAATTGGGCATGATTTATATCTTTGACATGATGAACCATGCGAAGGCCGGGAAGGATTTGAGTCTGCTGTTTGTGGTCCAGTTGAAAGCTGAGAACTGAAGCTTGAATGGCATAGAGAAGCGGGGACAAAGGGCAGCCTTGTCTTAGGCCCCGAGAGGCTTGGAAAAAATCTGAAGGTCGCCCATTAACCAAAGGCACTATCCAAGGAGCAGCAATGCAGGCTTTTATCCAGTTAATGATGGCTGAAGAGAAGCCCATTTACTTCATAACCGAAAACAGGAAATCATGCTTTACCCTGTCAAAGGCATTTTCCAAGTCAAGCTTAATCACCATACCTTTCTCCTTTCGGTGATAGCTTGAATGAACTGCTTCTTGCACCAGCACAATGTTGTCAAGAATCTTTCTCCCTTTGATGAATCCTCCTTGGTTTTCGGGGATAATGGCCGGTAATATTTTCTTGAGATGGTTGGCTATAATTTTAGTGATCAGCTTGTAACTAGAGTTGCACAACGAGATTGGTCTGAATCTGCTGAAATCAGCTGCACCTTTCTCTTTCGGAATCAAGGCCAGAAAAGCTGAGTTGATGCCGCCTCCTATCTTAGCACAAGATTGAGATTTCCTGACCATTCTCAAGAGGTCATTTTTGATTATGGCCCAACAGGAAAGATAAAATCTAACAGGGAACCCATCCGGACCAGGAGCTTTGTCCGGTTCCATACTGTCCAGAGTATTTTTAAGCTCATTCATGCTGATTGGAGAAGTCAGCATAGAATTATCAGAGTCTTGAACACATTGAGGAATCAAATTCATCGGATAGGCAAGGGGATCCAGAGGTGGATCATCAGGGGCAGAGTAAAGATCTTTGAAGTGAGAGTGAGCTGCTCGCTTGATGCCTTCAAAATCCTTAACCACTGCATTTTGGTGGTGAATTTCTATGACAGATTTGAATTGCTTGCGAGCTTCAGCATGTTTGTGGAAGAAGCTAGTATTTTTGTCTCCGGCTTGTAACCAGAGAGCTCTGGACTTCTGCCTCCAGAGTTCTTCTTCCTCCCTACTTACTTTATGGAGTTCTTTTTGCAGGTCAACTTCCCTCTGAAGAAGATCTTGGGAAACAACTGAGTTTTCCATAGATAATTGGTGGGCAGCAAGACTATCCAAGGCCATCTTTCTTTTGGAGGAGGGAGTTTTCAGGGTTCTAGCCCATTCCTTAAGCCTTCTTTTGAGCCCCCTCATTTTTTCTTCCCACACGTAGAAGGGGGAGCCATTAACAGGTCTGTTCCAGGCATCTGAAACCATCTCTTGGAACCCCTCATGCTGAAGCCATAATGAGCTGAATCTGAAGGGGATAGGGCCAAGATTTCCTTCCGTGGAAAGCTCGAGAATGATGGGTTTGTGATCAGAGGTGCTGTTTGGCAGAATTTTGGACGAGGCCATTAGTCCGCAAGTAAGGAAAGAGGATTGGACCAGAAATCTGTCCAATCGAGCAGCAATGTGATTTGGGCCCACCCTTTTGTTAGACCAGGTGAACTTCCCGGAAGTGGGCTTGATATCCTCCAATTCCCATCCCAACATGAGGTCCTCAACCCATTCTCTCGCTGGATCCCTGACCGGGGAGCCTCCCTTTTTCTCATTTACAGCAAGAGTAACGTTCATATCACCAGCTATGATAATGTTTTCAGGATTGTGCAGCGAAAGATAGGACATAATCGAGTCCCAACAGAATTTTTTCTCAGAAGGAAGAACAGGAGCATAAATATTGAACATACTTACTTGTTGTCTGGAGTCTTTATGGAGGAGTTTCGTGAGAAGCCAATGGGAGGAGCTATCTTTTTGAATCAGATCATAGATAGAGCTATCCCAGAAGGTAGCTATTCCACCGGAGGCGCCTCTTGCACTGACAGCAGATCCAATACCTTTGCGCCAGAAGGTTTTGCTAGCATGGAGGAGGGGAGTTTCCTCCAACTTTGTCTCCTGGATGAGAAGGATTTCAGGCGAATACATTCTTACTATATCTTTCAGGGCATCTTCTTTTAGCTTGCTGCCTAATCCTCTGCAATTCCAGGAGACGTACTTCATTATTTATTGGCTTGGGAGTTTGTGGCTCCTTTTGGAGCCGAGCCGTGCTTGCGCCCTGATCTAGTATTCATCATTCCCTTGAGAGTTTTTTGAGAGCCTTGGAGAACATCCAGATAGGTTTTCTCCTCTCACTGTTTCTTCTTGGACTTTCGACCCCTGGCTGATTTGATTGGGGTGACTTGTGAGCTGTCTGATTCATAGGTTCTTCCTTCTGAGTCTTCATCAGATTCGGAAGCCAGATTGATCTGTTCTTCCTTATCTATATTTCCTTCATTGCCTCCTGATGCTTGGGGGGAGATTATATCAGTACCAGTTTGTTTTGCTTCCTTCATCAAGTCTTCCGGTTCTTCTTGAGCCCCGATGGTTTCTACATTCCCACCAGAGGAGGATCCAACTTTTGGGTTTTCATTGGCCTTTGGATTGGACTGAGGCTTTCCTACTGGGCCAGAATTTTTCTTCTCTGTTGTCCTAGGGATAGCCTTGCCTCTTTTGATTTCTTTCCATCCTTCTTCGACCTCCTTTGTCCCGGCCGGGGATTTGGGGCAATTCCGTTGGAAGTGTCCGTGTTCGTGACACAATCTGCATTTGAAGGGTAGTTGCTCGTAGTCCAGCTTTTGATAGTGCTACCATTCTCCCACTGTAAGTTTAATCGCCTCGGGGAGACCAGCCTCTAAGTCAACTTCCACACAGATTCTTGCACAGGTATATTGGCCTTTATTGTCTGCTTTGTCAACAAATCTGCCCAGACCGTTCCCAATCCTTTGCAGAGATTGGTAGCTCCAGCAATGGATCGGAAGGTTAGGGAGCCGAACCCAGACTGGAACTTCCTTGGGAACATCCACCGAGGGATCGAAGTCGGGGGTCCATTTATTGAGATACAGACCCTGATTTCCCATGAAATACGGCCCATTTCTGAAAACCAGATCTCGGTCTTCTTTGGTGGTGAACTCAAAGATGAAGAACCCTCTACCAACCGCATAACAGATCACACTGTTTTTCAGCTGAGGCCTCCAGTTGCGTTGAATCCAATCATCCGTGGATTTTGTAGACGGCCAACGCCCCATAAATTGCCCGACCAACCCTCTGTCAGCAAGGGCAAGGGCGATTTTAATCGGTTGATCTTCCTGCAGGGCTATCTCAGGAACTTCCTCAAGTTTTTTGATGAATTTTGGGACCTCAGGGGCAGGACGTTTCTTCCCTTTCTGAGTAAGAAGGCGACGAAAGGCTTCTTCAGATGAAATCAGAGGGGTGGGAGTGGTTTCCCCACCCCCGGGTTCACCCATGTCTGCAGCAAATCGAAGCAAGGGGCTCAATCCATTCCCACAGCGCCCCTGCAAATCAAAAAACCAAAACCAAGGGCCAAAACGCAGAGCTGAAGATCTCTTCGCCCAGCCAAGAAGGCGCAGCGCAGCAAAGAAGTGAGCTGATCGCGGGAAGGAGGCAGCAAAGCCCACCTAGACGCCCAGAGGGCCGAGGCCGCCGTCACACCCTCTGGAAACCTAGGAGCGTAACAGGCAGCGCGATCCCGTGAAAAAGGGGATGTTACTGTCTATAGGCTGGGTCAAAACCTTAATGGCTAAATGAGCAGGGGGACCCAAAATTTTGAATATACCCAAAATTTTGGTGTTCTAAGTTCTTCTAGCTGTGTTGACTTGGTGACTAGAGCATGATCGAATCCAGATAGGTATGCAAGGGAAAATTGAACAAGATCTGTGGGTATCCCTTTTGTATTGCTTTGACCTTTACATATATGCCCAGTCCTTATGCCTCAGCTAGGTCTCGTTAATCAGAACGTGTCAAAGTAGAAGTTCACAGATGCCAATGGTTTGTTGATTATGTAGAGAGTAGGGCAACATGCTTATTATATTCAGAATTTTAAAATAAGTTTCTGGTGTTGCTCCGCTGCTAGCAGGCCTGGACAGTACCCCGGCGGAGTCACTTCAAGAAATCACAAACATTGCTGCGCTGCCAGCGAGCCTAGTCAGTACCCCACCGGAGTCATTGCGTTACCTCTCTGCGCAGGAAGCCTTTCTCAATCCTTTACCCTTATTTTTTCATCTTCTTATAGCACTTATTTTCATGTGCTCTTGGCACTTATTTTGCATGGGAGGATGAGGGATCCCGACTTATTTTACGGGCAAGAGAGGTTGTTTCTTGTTTGACAGAAACTGAAAGATATCCTGATTCGGGTTTGCCCTTATGCCAAGCCTTCACATCCTACCTACCACCCCAGGCAAAACGTGCAAAATAGATCATTAAGATGTTCGAGACTACGCTGGGCATAGGGATCAGGTTACGGGTACAGGCCATTCAAACTCGCAAGGGTTCCCCACCAGTGATCGGCTCGTGTCTCCTTGGCTAATGAATTTACTCATAGGTATTATTGTGAGAACATGACTTTGATGACTTGTTCTGAGAGAAGCCGCCTCTTGAGGTAACCACCTCAACCTCACACAAGCAACGGGGTTAGGGTTTCAGTAGTTATGACAAGGAAAGTGCGGAAGATTATTAGTGTTTCGGTGCATGTATTGGGGTGAAGGCAACCAATTAGATTTAAACCCATACAAAGGGAGAAAGAAGGCCAGGTTTGGCGCCGAGGGATTCAACGCCTGGAGCTCAATAGAGGCTCACACAATGGTATGCAAACTTTCACAGTATCTCAACAACCGGTGAAAATGGTGCGAAGCAAAAGGTGTACAACATGATGCAACAGATGAGGCTTATGACGTAATGCGATGCCATGTGGGAGAAAAACCAACTAGTTGAAGGTGAAAAAACAAGGCAAAGCACACGTAGAGATTAACTAAATATAATGAAGCAACAAGAAAACTGAAAAAAAAAAACATGAGTGCGAAAATAAATGGAAAATTATAATGCATAAACTACCAACCACAAGAAAAGACAACAAGCATAATTTTAAACCATAAAGCAAACCCTTAGCGAGTGAACCTAATTAGCAACTTGAATAACAAAATTTTATTAGCAGATCCTAGCTAGCCTAATCCTAAAACCCTAGTTTAACCAGAGAGGCAGTCGGGTTATGTGAAATCAGCTTTCCAGTGCAGCCACCACATTAGTTCTCGCCCTTAGCAGATCCTAGCTAGCCTAATCCTAAAACCCTAGTTTAACCAGAGAGGCAGTCGGGTTATGTGAAATTAGCTTTCCAGTACAGCCACCACATTAGTTCTCGCCCTGCAAGAACAACAATGTTCGCAATCAGAGCCAACATACAAAATCGCTCACCAACAACAAGACTTACCTGAAGAGCATAAGAAATAGCAAGAAGGTCATGGCTACTTACCAGAGAACGTGACAGAATGGATTGTGCTAGCTGAATTTCACTTTCATCCTGATACATAGAAATAGGTACTTGAAATATAAAATGATTTACAAATGACACACATCCATCGACGCACAACCCTAGGTCCGACGGAAGCAGGGAAATACATTGCCTATTTGCAGGTATATTCATTGGATAGGATTCGTCAAACTAGCTGGGAATCTCATCATGATTTTGAGGATGATCATTTTCATAGAACCAAAAAATAGGCATCCGCCAGGCGAATTTGAGATGCTTGCGAATCCACTTGCGAAAACCCTAATTTTGAAAACCCTAGTTTGAAGTTGTCCCTGGGTTTTGTCGAGGATGCAAGGATTTGAAGCAACCTTCTGTCAAGGCAGACATTCCTCACCGTGCTGGATAAAATTTGGACCTTCGAGCGGGGGGCTTCCAAACTTAGATGGTTTGGTGAGACCAACTAGCGAATGGATGTGATCATTAATTGTGGTGATTGGACAAACGTCAATGGGCTTATCATTAATTGGGCCAAATTTTTGTACAATAACGGCTGTACAATCTAATGTGTCATATTATTTAGATTTCCCAGGATAGGGTGAATTGACCAGAATATTTTCATACAACAGAGGTATTTTCCAAACACCAGGTGCTTGTGCCTGCATGCAACTTGTACCGACTGGGCAACAACCGAGAATATTAGAGACAATCGTCGGTGTTTTCCTTCCAACGAATAAAATAGGGTATATCGGTTGTTGCGTACTAGATTTTACGGGATAGAAATATGTTCTCAGAGAAACATCACTTGAATGGAAAACCTGCCCAGATTAGCTGACATCCGGTGTGGTTATGCTGAGAGGAATGTGATACATGGGAATCGTAATTTTAGAAACCCCACTTCGATAAAACCTAGTTTTACTTGTTTCAAGGGTCTCATCAGGTTTGTGAGAACTTGAGATAACAGATAGCAGAAGCTGAATCGCTTCGATTTCCTGATGGGTCCTTGAAACATCACAAGGCAGATCATCGAACTTCAGTGGCTTCATATGGCCAACAAATAGATACAAATGACAGTTCTCAGGGCCATGAGTGAATATGTTTTCATATAAGTAGTGATCACTGGATCCATCAATTTGATTAGGTTGGGTACCTAGCCCGTTAGGCTTCCTAAGAGTTAACAGTTGGGATGAATCGGTAAAAGAAGTGTCTTGAATTTTCCCAGACAGAAAGTCACTCCTTTGGCCTTTTAAATATTCCGGATGAAAAAGATCAGACATAAGGGATTCATCAATTTTGTAGTGTGATTGTGAAACACCACCGGTGTGCTCATGATTGTCGCCAATACCAATATAAGAAAATTTTGAATGACTAAGAAATTACTGGTGTGGCAGACTCATGAAATAAATCAGGGAATAGTGGATGAAATGGTTCAGATGCGGGGGTATCAACCATACAAGGACTTTCATTTCACACATCAGTGTCACCCAGAGAAAACAATGACCCTGCATGCCTATCACGGTCCAATGACTTGGTATGGAAATCAACTTTGCCCGAGACAAGACTCAATTTATTATCAGTATGAGAATGAGATTTAAAATCGTACCCAGGCAAACATTCAGTGGACTCGAGATGGGTTTCATTTACAGGGAGAGATGTTAGGCCAATACACTTTTCAAGCTCCGATTTGACAGGGTGTGTGAAAGATTTAGGGACAAAGTCTGAAAAGCTGGTAACTTGAAGATCATCATAAAAATCACTAGGATCAGGTTTGGTTGTCGATTGAAATTTTTCTATGGAAACGAAAACCACCTGTCGAAATTGTTCAAATAAATATTTCCAATTGACATCCCTTTCAGGGAACTCTAAACAAAAGTGAAAAAATCTGATAGAAAACTCCTCTAGGGATTCTTGAGGTTCCATTCTGATCTCATTTAACCTTGTTAATACATTTTGAAAATCGTACCTGTGAAAAGCTTGTTATAATTCATTGGCGAGCTGCTTGAACGAATGGATGGAAGCTGTCGTCAATGTGTAGCACCATTTCTTAGCGTGACCTTCGAGAGTGAGGGAGAAAAGCACACAAGCCAACTCCTAGTTGTCAATTTCATAACACTCACAAAACTCACAGAAATCTGAAAGGTGCTCGGTTATGGAAACCTCATTTTCACCATCGAATTTTAACTGGGAAAAGTGATACATAGGCTCATCGGGGATTGAGCATCGAGAACCAGATAAATCTGATAAACATCTCGGGAGAATGATTTGGGGACGAGCCATTACAGATATGAGAAAAACTCAAGCTCTGAGGGCTCAGCTTGTCATCTGGCCCTCCTTCTAGTGCCAATTTGTTGACGGGAAAAATTGTACTACCGACAACAAGGGGGGTCTCCCCGGTGAAAGGTCCCAATTAGACCTCACACCGTTTGGGACAGGAGCCCCATCTGGTATGTGGGCCCGAATACTGCCATAATTGTTTCCACTCTTGGTTGTCGGATGAGAAGATGATGGAACAGAGGTGAAGATAAAATGTCCAATCAGCAAAGAAAAATCAGCCCAATATTAACGAACCATAAACAAAGATGCAAGCAAGTCTAAGCAGCAAAAATAAAAGGAGATATGCCGTAACTGGGATCAGTGATCCGAAAACGAGTCAAACATACATGAAATAATACACATCGGAAGTTAACTGCAAAGTAGTTCACAATAGATCATTGCTATGGTATAGACAAATAAACATTAATCCAAAAGAAAACATACATACAACCACTGAGAAAAAATTCACAGCCAATGGCATGCACGAAAGCAAACATACAACATAATGAAGTACTAGACAGCTAGTACTATCACCACAAACAAGCATGTGAATCAGTGCCAGAAAGGAGAATATATTATTAATGTTGCTGCAACGTCGAATACATGTTTACAACTCATCAAAACCCAATAGCGGGACATGGGATATTCATCTCAATGCCTGATACAAACCCTAGCATAGAAAAATAAAAATTAATCCAAAATCAAACATACATACAACCACTGAGAAAAAATTCACAGCCAATTGCATGCACGAAAGAAAACGTACAAGATAATGAAGTACTAGACAGCTAGTACTATCACCAAAAACGAGCACGTGAATCAGTGCCAGAAAGGAGAATATATTATTAATGTTGTTGCAACATCGAATACATGTTTACGACTCGTCAAAACCCAATAGTGGGACATGGGCTATTCATATCAATGCCTAATACAAACCCTAGCCTCGCTACCTCTCTCTCTACTTGGTACCAAGAGCTGAGTGCCTTTAGCTCTCTAACAACGATTCGTCCATCATACTGGCTTTCATAAAGTCCAGTTACTCTTTCTTGAAGTTGTACATATAGGCTGAGATGACTCTTGAGTTTCCCCTTGACTCTTGGTCTTCTTGACTGTTTGGCCGACTTGGGCCATTTGCGACCCTGGGCAATCTGCGACTTGCGACCTTGGAAAATTTGCGACTTGCAACCTTAGGCAAATTCACGACTTGCGACTCGTGACCTCACACACACACACACACACACACACACACACACACACGCATGCACACACACATAGATATATATATTTAGGTAGTAGAAAATTGCAGATGCATAAAGGGAACATTGAAAATAAAATTAGGGGGTTTTAACAACTATCTGGGACCCTTGCTTAGTCCTGCTTTGTAAGAAATGTATGAAAAATTTGTGCATATGCACTAACAAAATTTTTTAAGGGCGCAAATAAAGAACTAGAGATGCCAACCGATGTCCATCATTCAGCAGGCATGTAGGGTTAACTCTTACTTCACGTTTTCTCCCAATGGAGATGATGTCGAAACCAAAGAAGCTCCCATGTGTTGCTAAGTGCTGGGATGGGATACGATGTGCGACTCCAACAAAGCATTGCGAGGCTGCAACCTAATGAGTTTTTCGATGATAATCTGAAAATAATGGATTGTTGCTCAAAGGGGACATGGCCGAGCCAATCTGAAAATTAAAAGGGCAATGTGTTGGGGCTCATGCTGTGTATTTTGTCATGTATTTAACGCATCTTAGCCAAAAAATCTTCCAAAAACATTTATGATGCACTGGAGGCAATTTTCCAATGTCGTTCAAACAAAAGTAGCTCCTTAAACACAAGGTTTACACACCCTTACAATCATCTATTCCTTTTGGGACATAAGTAACAACACATCCCTTCTTGACAGGCGCAAATTTTGTATGAGGTTGCGTAGTCGAAGAGTCGCGCCGGGCGTGAATTGTTTTGGGTGCGACCCTGCGACTTGGCGACTTGGGAGAGGTCGCAGATTCGCAAATGACGGTCGAGTCGCATTCTCTGACTCTTGAGAAGATTTGCGACTATGTGACCAAAGAGAGGTTGCGACTTTCCGCATGGTCGCATGTTATTGCTGCAATAGATGTGCAACTGCGTGACTTGATCGCCCACTGCCTTCTTGTTGAATCGTGGTGAGGCATTCATCTTCCTCTGGGCACGATTTCTCTGTCTAGGTGCCAGCGTGTAGATAAATGAAGTTGATGTGATAGTATTTCATGCATGCTCCTTCTCTATCCTTGCCACTGGATAACCACCTTACGACCTCAAAGGCCTCGTTGCTGCATCTCCGGCAGCCTCAGGCAAAAAATTTCATTTTCCTTACATCAGATGTGCACCCTTGGATGGAATATGATCTAGTGGGTCCCTCCCCTCATGCACTATGTGTTCTAGTCATCATTGAGAAGGGAGTGTTCCCTTTTATCTTTAGAACCGAGATTGTTGCTGCAACTGAAATGCACGTATGTCGATATAAGCGTAACAAAGAAGGCAGACCAGTGCCTTGTGTGATGCAGAGGATAACAACCTTTCCATCAATGTGTAATCATCCAACATCAAGTTTCACCATGGTATCTCCTCGTCCAGTGACCTGTGACAGACAAACCACGATTTTCTTCACCTCTTACTGAACGCAGAAAAATATGCGTTTTCTTAATATGTTCGACCTGTTACTTTTACTAAGCTTTGTCCTGATGCTAAAACACAATGCTCAATCCATCTTTAAAACGGGCTCATGCATATTAATTACACGGAAAACCTTTCTCCATAATATGTATTAAGGAAGGCACGACATAGCCACCATACGTTGCTCTCTCCTTGTAAAATGGATGTTTCGTACTCGGCGTTATGATCCTTTTGAAGTGTGCCTATCTTTATGGCGGCAACCAATATGGATGCGCTTGTGATAAATCTTACTTAGAAAGCTTTAACCCCTTTTATATTCCACAACAGTCGACTACCAGAATCTTTCTTATACCTTAATATAAAACTAATTCCGGCCTCCAGCAGGTGAAAGCCTATGAGTTTGAATTGTAATTACGCTGATACATTGAAGTCATATATTGAAATGCCTTGGATTTATGAGATGTAGAGAATGCGCTTGAAGTAGCACATTGCGGAGGATGTCAATTATTTTGGTGGCCTTACAACAAAACCAAAACGATTTCTTTGCCTCGAACGATGTGGATCAGCAGGCCAACATTATCTCGATGGGAGGTTTCTTAATGCTCTTCTTTGTCTTTGACATTCCCTAGGATGTGTAATTTTGATGTCAAACTCCTTCTTCGTTCACTTCCTTACACATTCCTTTGTTAGCTTACGCCCTTTGAAAGCCTTTTGTAATGCGTAGTCCTTAGAGTCCTCCCTTTGTCCTCTAACTATGGCTTTGGTATGCATGTGGGATGGGATCTCTCTTTTAATTAAAAGTATGATCCCCCATTGAAAAAGTTATCTCTCTTTTCTTAAATGACTTGCATGCAACCTTTGATTCAACTTATGCCCGACTTCTTGCAGCCCTGATAGAGATTCGTGACCTTGGTGACATTTTTTATTTTGTCCTTTTGTGCTTCGTCGACATTGTGCATTCTCTTCATCAGAATTATTTGTTATACAGATAGGAGCCTGAGCATCACTTGATACAGGAGCATCAGAATTTTGCTGCTCCGATCCTGTTAAACTGGGAAAGTTGCGCAAGACAAATATATCATTAAAATTCAGACCTCGACCACCATAACCTACAAACAAATACAGTGCGTGATCTTGTGCTACCAACCCATGAGCAGATCAGCCTTGTGGAGAATCAAATTCAGGACTAAGAGTGCACTCCCCAACTGATTTCCTAGTATTGACTGATGTCTTTTTCTTCTCAAAAATATTCCATTTCAAATACAAATTTGATATGCTAGAAGCTGAGGACAAAGGAACCTGTAAAATACATGTATCAGTTAACCGCAGCGTGTCATGGCGACCACCATGAATAATAATTAAATCATGATCCATCAAAGTGGCTGCATGATTTGATCGTGGTAATGGGTCATCCCCTTGAACTTCAGGAATGATCCATTTATTTCTCATTACATCATATATGCTCAAGCAATCTTCTTCGATGATTCCAACATCACCTTTCCCCCTGAATAGAATAGGATATGCTCCAGCAGTGGTCAAGGAATGGTAACCTCTTCCACATGGGAATCTTCCACCAGGATTCAATGCATTCCACTCCAGTGAATTTGCTTACTTGTATGAATAAGAGTAAGATCCCCCAACCAGTGAGGATCATCATTTCCATAACCTCCATAAACTCAATGAATCAAAATGGTTCTACTCTCTAAAGGATGCAAAACTGTAGCATGAGTGCCCCTGCATATAAATTCAATAGAACCCTTTAGAACTGTACCATTCCATTGTAAAGTGGTCGTGTTAAGCTCATGAATGTCATCGAACATTGTGCTCTGATTACTTCCACCTATAACCCATAAGTCTTGATCACCTATCAGAGTTGCAGTGTGGTATGCCCGCAGAGAAAATGGCACTTTCTGTTGAAGTTGGTTCCACTGTTCTGGGTCCAGGTCAAAAAACCCAAAGATCATCAAAAAATAAATTTCCATTGCGACCCCCAAGGATAAATAATTTATTTCCAACAAGTGTGGTTGTATGTCCAGCTTGACCCTTGAGAATAGGATGATCTCAATTACTTTACATGAGCTTGGTGAAGTACCCAAAAATAATGCCTAAATTATCCAAGGTGAAAGGGCTTCTAATGGATATACTTAGTACAAAGAAAAGTTTCCACTCAAGTGTATGCATGATGACCCCCCCCCCCCCCCCCCCCCCCAACACACATGGCGTGGTTGCGGCCAAAGTATATCGTCATGATGGTGAGAAGTCTTGGGAGGGGCTGGGAATAGGTCACGGGAATGTTACTCACTACAGGCCGAGTCAAAACCCTAATGGCTAAGCGAGTAGAGGAGGACCTGAAATTTTGAATATACCCAAAATTTTGGGTGCTGTTGTCGCAGCTACAATAGAATCCATCTAGTATAAATCAGTGCCTAGCCCAAAATATGACTGCTCATCCTCCTCCACCATGGGATCAACATGAGACACTAAATGTACCTCCAAAGATAGCTCATCATGGATAACATCCTCAACAATCAATGAAATGTAGCTATGTTCTCGAAAATCTATCACATATATGAATGCCTCTGTATCTATCGACTCCTCATCAAAGATGGATATGTCTCCCAACACCTCATCAACCTCTTGTGTGTTGGTATCACCTAGAATATTGGACATGGCCCTAAACACCTCATAAATGGATCCCTCCAAAATGGATGACACCTCATCAATAGATGGCTCTTTGAGTGTATGCTCCACTCTCTCCACTGGGGTGTCAATTGAAGCTACCAAAGGGATCTCCAACAAGGGTGACTTTGACATCACACTAGACACATAAACGCACTCCTCACACTCCTATGTGCCCACAATCTCATGCTCAACCTCCTCATCAAAGATGGATATGTCTCCCAACACCTCATCAACCTCTTGTGTGCTGGTATCACCTGGAAACTCGGATATGGCCCTGAAAACCTCATAAATGGATCCCTCAAAAATGGATGACACCTCATCCATGGGTGGCACCTCATCAATAGATGGCCCTTTGAGTGTATGCTCTACTCTCTCCACTGGGTTGTCAATCGAAGCTACCAAAGGGATCTCCAACAAGGGTGACTTCGACATCACACTAGACACATCAACGCACTCCTCACACTCCTATGTGCCCACAATATCATGCTCAACTTCCTCCTCAGTCTCCTGATATCTAAAGCCAGGTCTCCACCAACAAAATCACATCTCGGTCTCATCCTCTAACTTTCCTACTCCATGCTCCTCGAATGAGAAAGGCCTCCTGATCCTAGGGTCCAATTCCTTACACTCATCAATCCTATCCATGGAGGGCCTCATCAAATCTGCAAAGGTGTCTGGTTCCCTCTCCTTCTTCGGTTCATCTGAGGCATGGTAGGTCGGCTAGGTTGGCCATGAGTATTGTTTTGTTGAATTGAGTGTGCATGTGTGTGGCTTCTATGTTGGTTATGTCTCAATGTCCCCATCACTTTTTTCATCCTATCTAGTACTTGTTGGTTTTTCCTCCTCAACAGTTGGTTATGTCTCATCAACTCCTCCATGATCACTTGTGTACTCTTCCCTTTCGTTGTCATTAGAGTGCCCATAAATTCACTAGTCACTATGAATGCATGGCCAAACCTCCATGATCTTGATGGTTACCCCAAAATTGGCAAAGATCATGCTATGATACCACTATAATGTTACAAATGGAAAATTTACAATGATAACAAAAACATTCAATTATACAAAAACAAAAACTTTCAGAGCATAATAACAATAACCAAAAATTTATGCAAATCCTCAAATTGTCCAAGGTTTTATTAATAATAGAGTTGTGGTACAAACGAGTTGGAGAAAATTCACCTAGGCTTGCACAAGACAAGCTACAAGCACCAGGTGATGAGTACAAGAAATCCCAATAGCTGCAATAGCTAAATCCTCCAAAAAACTGTGTTTTTGCTTCAAGACTGCATTGTTGCCTAATTTCAACCTCCAATTTACCCAATGGAAACTACCGAGAAAATTCTAGGAATTTGGGAAGGTGATATTTGCCCAAATCCCAGAAAAACCCAGAAAGGGTTTCCTCTAATTCAAACCTTCAAAATTTGACCTTCTATAGCTTGGCCCTCCTCCAAATTCAAAATATGTTACTACAACTGCTACAGTCAATCACTTTCCTCCAAAATCCTAGCAAACCCCCTCAAATAGATCTCCAAACAATTCCCCCAACACCTCAGCTCCAAAATCCCTCCAAGACAACTCCCACAAGGGAGCCTCCTCTAATGACTGCACAATCCAGGGAAGGGCCCACGACTTTTCTATGAATACCGGCTGATAAATGCGTAGAGGTTTCTCCTCCTAGGCTGCCACTGCTGCATCAATCCATAAATGGATCTCTAATCAACCTTGTATCTCCCATGGTGAATCTTCCAACAATTCCAATCCACACTAGCTAGATCGCTCCAACCACTACATAGTAGAGACTTTATATTGCATCCCAATCTCTCCGAAAAAACATAGAACCTATAGGTACTCACTCCTTCAATCTCAAGGAAAGGAAAATTCCTTGCTTGGGTGACATTCTAAGTTCACCAAAGAAAGGTTGAGCTTCACTCCTAGGGAAGCTCTTGTGCTGAACATCACAATGTTGGCTCAACTAAGAAACTAAGGAAATTCGATTTCTTTAGTAGGAAAAATATGAAAATGGCTCCTCCATTCCTTCCTTCTATAATTGCTAAGCATGCATGCTTATGGGTCCATCCACAAATTCCATTTTTCCGAAAGGAATTTGAATTACTTTGTCCCATAGTGCATACTTCTTGTGGGACCCTTATTCCAATATCAATCAAATTATTTATTTTTCCTATGTTTGTTTCCAAATTGATTTGGGCTATTATTAATCAAAATTGAAAAACTAATTTAGTTGGGGACATTATAGAGCATCATACAAGAAGGAAATTGATTGTTGCATGATTGGGTGAAGATTGGAGCCTAATATGCAGTACATTGATGGACAAGTGGACTGCTAGATTGGCAGATTAGAGTTCAGGGATTGGCCACCCTAGAAGAGCAGATTGGATCATCCTGTGCTCATTTTAGCAGAAGCGACTTTAGCAGTGATATGTGGAAACCCTCCTAGAGAATCTATGTGTTGTTTCTTGATGAACTAAGGGGAACTAGAGAGAAAAATGAGAGCGAAGGACCGGCAAGACGAGATACTACATAGAGGCTACAATGATATTGTCATTGTATCTTATATTCTTATAATATTGGATGATTGAGGGTCTTAATCCCTTGTATGGGATCCCTATATTGTTGTATTACTCAGTTGGCTTAATATAACAAAGTTTGGGTTGTTGTACATATTTGTACAATATTTTGTAAAAAACTGTCTATCCCTATTTATGTTTGATTTACTGCTATTTATATTCTGATGTGAAAAGTAGCTATGTTGAGATTCTTGGTTTGGTAGCATCAAATATTCTAAGATTCTATCCTAGACCCAAGATCATGGAAATTCAACAAATTATACAAGTGAATATCCCATGCCCTCATGCAAGTAGCATAAACAATTGAAACTCACAGTCTCTGTCACCATCCTTCATGCTCTGCTACACAATCATGGTATGATTTGGCACATATTTTGGATACTCAAGAAACAATTAGGCCTCGCTCGTTTCAAGGGGTTAAAACACTAAACTAAAATAATTCCACCTCCCAAAGAAACACTTCAATTTACTTTCAGACTCAGGCATAATACATGATTTCTTGAGCTCATGTGAAAATTTCAAAACAGAAACCCTACTGTAGTGTCTTTATCTACTTCGCCTACTTTTTTAATTAACTTAACAAATTATTTAACTAAAGTATTTAGAAAAAAATTAAAGAAAATAAAAATTGCAGCCTACACATCTACAGATCATTTGTTGAACAACATGCACATGTGACAAAACTACACACAGATTTTTCAGAAAAATGTCCCTAGAAAAACCCAATGCGGGAAAACTGGTGCAAAAACTCTAGAGGGTTTTATTATTATTTAGAATCTGAATATAATAGTCTAGGCACCAGAAATGGTCTGCCCTACATAGAAATTACATGGCAGTTGTACCTTTCACCCGGAGACAGAAAATATGGCTGAATCACACCATTACTCAAGATTTACATATAACGAGCCCTTTTTGACCCACTGGAACCCTCAGCGTGGTCTTACCCAGCCTCTGCGTCAGCCCTCTAGACCAGTGTAGCATCTGTGCAACGCAAGCTGCCCCTGCGTCACTCGGGCAAGCTCTGTGTTGCCTCTGCATCACTAAGAAAACTCTACGCCAATGTGGCTAGCCTGTGTCCCTCCCGTTGGCCTCTGTGCTACCCTAGTATGATTCTGCCTCTCTTTTGTTGTATTCTTAGCCTCTGATCAGATCATCCCTTGTTGATCTCTACCCCTCACAACACTGCAAACTCACTTCAAATTCGTCAACAAACCCCGCCCTAGAAATTCGACTTAGCTTTAGTGCTCTGCAATATGTGTGTGTGTTACAACTGACCCCAAGCCCTTCCTTTATACTTTTCTCCTTGGAAAACCAATAGTTGTGATCTAATCTCTAATCGATGGCTCAAATTAAAATAATGCTTGTTCCACGTCACTTAGAACATTTCATCACATGTATAATTTAATTCACTTTATTTTTTAAAATTTCCCTAAGTTAGACTTAATGTCGCCATTAAAAAAATTAATTATTTGACTAGCTATTACACCAGATGGAATGTCTCCAAACACTTTCTGGGTCTTGGAGATCTCATTTATTTCAAACCCTCCAAAATTTTTTGGAGCTAAAGCAGACCCGATGCTACCCCAAAATCTCAACACTCCCTCTTAGCGAGGAGTGTGCTCTAGCAATACTTCCACACTGAAGAATCACCTGATCTCGACATCGGTCTCCACGTTGCTGATGCTTGGCCTGCTACCCTCCATCCAATACGTTGCTGCCACTGTACCTCTACCCATGTCATTGCCACTAATACTGCCACATCTATATTGCAGCTCCCTCTCAATTTGCTGCATCATGCTACCCATAGCATTGCCACTGCTAACTGATGCACTCCAACTCAGTTTTTGAGAAGTAAGAAACTGAAGGACCATCACCCAATCACTAACAAACAAGTCAGTTGGGATTCATATCATCACTGAAACACCCTTTGTTGCTACGATGCGTTGTCTCTCTAAGAATTGTATTGTCTGTTGCACTGCAATGCGTAAGCACTACATCTGCGTTGCTGAAATCCCATAATCCTTTGCGCTGCTGCTTCCACGTTGTTGCTGCCTTTCCCCTACGCTGCTACTTCCACGTTGCTACTGCCTTTCCTTTGCGCTGCTCCAGACTTCAACATCCCACCTCTATCTCTGCTTCACTATGATCTTTTGCACCCACTGCTCCAAACATCCTGCTACTGTCTTAAAGATCTCGTAGCTCGTATGTGATCCAAGAGTTTGGGAACTTCAAGAATCCCACCACCATATGTAGCTACTATACAGATCAATATATCCTCAGTTCCTTGGCTCATGAGTACTCATGGCTATGTTATCCTCACTGCCATTGTCCCCTTTCATTTTTGCTTCCTTGGAATCAAAAGATTCCTTGTCCTTCCTCTTAGGAAAAGAGTTGGCCAAGTGTCCTAGTTCACCACATTTAAAGCACCAGACCTTTGATAGGTCCTTCTTATTCTTCCCTTGTTTCCTCTGTCCTTTAGATGCAAGGTATGCATCCTCCTCCTCCTCTTTATTTACTTTGACTCCACTGTTGTTGCTTTGCTTCTTGGTTATTCTCTCGATTTCCTCCTGGCGGAGGATTTTCCACATGTCCACCCAGGATGGTAACACTTCTCTGCCCAAGATGATTTGGACGAACGTTTCCCATTTATCGATGACTGAATTCATGGCAGTCCTCACCGTGAGCCATTCATCCTGAGTTGACCCCATAGCAAGCAATTGGTCCCAGATAATCTGAAGTATAAAGAGGAAGGGATGGATTTCCTCTCCCTTCTGCATTTGAAACAACCGCATTTGATTCTCCAGAAGCATCTTCCTCTGGATGGAGATTCCTTGATACATCGTGTTCAATGTTGTCCACATCTCATTGTCTTGTTCTTACCGGCAATATGTGGGACCATGTGATCCTTTACTCCATCCATGTTCAAGCGCTTTGTCTGTGCTTGATTCTCATTGAATTTCTTCAAGGGATATACATCGGTAGGCATAGCTAGGAAATTTTCTACATGGTCCTTGATTTCGTACTCATCCAGGACTGTAAGGATTCTGGCCCTCCAGATAACAAATTTGGACACACCGTCCAACCTATCGTGATCTCTCAGTCCATGAGAAACCATCTTTGCTCAATATGTCGAACCACAAACTCTTCTCCCTTCTGTTGCTTCTATTATCAGAAAAGAATTGGATCTAGGATTCTTGGAAAAAGAACCCTCTAGAGAATGTGATCGTTCTGACCAATGATTTCCCTCCCATAAATCCTTCACCAATTCTGATGAATCAGTCCTCTTGATCAAACTTATATTCCTTGGCTAGAAAATCTGTTGAGCGACTATTCCTATCCCGCTTTTGTCACCTTTTCTAGGAATTGTTTTGCACCAAAAGAACCTGTGCCACACAAGAAAATTCTAAAGATCCGAAACAACACTTCCGATCTTGGCAAACTGCACAAAAAATTCCCAACTTTGACTACATCACCCTCCTAGTGTTGTGTCAGCTTCTGCGTGAGCAGACTGGCTCAACGCCCCTCTTTTGGTGATGTGTGAGCAGACTGGCTCTACGTCACCTCTCTGGAGCTGTGTCAGCCTATGCATGAGAAGACTGACTCTGCGTCACCTTTGTAGGGTCTGTGTCCCTCCTGGTGCTATGTTGTCTTCTTTTGGATCTCTGTTGCTTCAGCTGCCCTTCCAGCAACAAATATCTTCATCCATTTTGCTGGTGGATCAGCTTGATCTGCAATGCTCTGATACCATGTGAAATTTCAAAAAAAAATCCTACTGTAGTGTCTTGATATACTTCACCTACTTGTTTAATTAACTTAACAAGTTATTTAACTGAAGTATTCAGAAAAGAATTAAAGAAAATAAAAACTACAGCATACACATATACAGATCATTTACTGAACAACACACACATGTGACAAAATTACACATAGATTTTTCAGGCAAATTTCCCCAAAAAAACCCTATGTGGGAAAACCGGTGCAACAAATCTAGAGGGTTTTATTGTTATGCAGAATCTGAATACAACAATCTGGGCACCAGAAACGGTCTTCCCTACATAGAAATAACACTGCAGTTGTACCTTTCACTCGGAGACAGAAAATATGGCTGAATCTCACCCTCAATCTGGATTTACAGATAACAAGCCCTTTCTGACCCACTAGAACCCTCAACGCAGTCTTCCCCAGCCTCTGTGTAAGCCCTTTAGCCCAGTGCAGCCTCTGCGCAGCGCAGGCTTCCCCTGCATCACTTTGGAAGGCTCTACATTGCCTCTGCGTCACCCAGACAACTCTGCATCACCCTTTGCTTGGCCTCTCTGTCAGTGTGGTTGGACTACGTCCCTCTTACTGGCCTCTGCGCTACCCTAGTACAATGGTTCCTCTCTACTGTTGTATTCTCAGCCTCAGATTAGATCATCCCTTACCGATCTCTACCCCTCACTTCACTTCAAACTCACTTCGAATTCCTCAACATACCCTGCCCCAGAAATTCAACTTAGCTTTAGTGCTCTCCAATGTGTGTGTGTGTTCCAACTGACCCCAAGCCCTTCCTTTATACTTTTCTCATTGGAAAACCAATGATAGTGATCTAATCTCTAATCAACAACTCAGATTAAAATAATGCTTCATCCACGCCACTTAGAAAATTTCATCACATGTGTAATTTAATTCGCTTTAATTTTTTTAATTTCCCTAAGTTAGACTTAGGGTCCCCATTAAAAAATTTAATTATTTGAATAACTATTACACCGAATGGAATTTCTCCAAATCCTTTCTAGGTCTTGGAGATCTCGTGTGTTCCAGCCCCTCCACAAAGTTTCAGAGCTAGAGCACACTCAATGCTAGCCAAAAATCTCAACATTTTATACACAGGTTGATTATTCTTCAAACATAGCATAGTCATGCACACCTTCAGAAGAACACAACTTAAATCGTTGTCTCCTTGGAGTCTAATCACACTTTCAAAATCAGAGCTTATGCTAACACACAGTGGAATGAAGATCAACCAAAGAAACTATGACCGAACAACGCATCACTCATGACATGCATTAATGAAGTTCAGTGCTCTATAACCTCACTCGGGTTCCCAAATGAATCGCAATTTCACACCATATTAAAAAACTCTGAGTTACATGGTGCTGAAATTCCATGTTGCTTTGTTGCACACGATCAATTTATTTCACCTACCTACCACCAAGCGACCTGACCCTTCAATTTACTTGGCCAGTGGCATGCATTAAGTGAGTTGATCGCTCCAATTTTTTTGTGTCAACCATGTTTGACTCAACCGTTAGTTGGAGTTTTTTTGGTGGCTCTGCATTGTGTGTGCCCACAGTCTTGGCTCCATGAAATCTTCCTTCCACACTGGTATATGTTCTCAAATCATTTTGAGTGGTTAGGGCGTCATTTATCTAGGGAAAAAAATTGAACACCCAACATATAATAATGTGGTCCTTTAGTAATCACCCAAATCGAGCCATGATGCCACCTATAGTTCCAAGATTCACTTTGGCACTTCAACACCTGACAGATGGCTAATAGTTGAGTCGGGTAGCCTAAGACAAATCCTCAAGAACACTACAACTTGGTCACTCTCTATGAGTTAATCGACCCCAACTATGCTCTTGCCTCATTTGGAATGAGACTCCTATTGTTTGAACAGTGCGGCCCAGTGAATCATATGAAAAATGCAGTTACGTACATAGCAACATAAAAAACCACGAAATTTTAAGAATTAAATCCCTTCCCATTTATTCTTTGCAACCACAAAATTTATTCATACTTTAATAAAACAATTTTTTCACGACCCCACTTGATAACATAAACATAAAATCATATGCCCCTTTTGAATTTTAATATCGGCCCAATTTGTCGAATCTATTATGATTGCAACATTTTTCCAGAAACTTTGTTTCTCATTCACGAACTCTTTTAATAAATCCTCATTCTGCTACAGAAACTAGGTCTTTGATTTCTCTGGAAAAACCCTCTGACAATATTCATTGCACCTGGAAACTGAAAACTCGTAGGTTGAGCCGAGACCAAATATTTGATACCACTATAATATCCCAAACAAGGTATTTGACTAATTTTGAAGAAATTCACTCAACCAGAATTTTTTGATAAAAATTATCATTCATTTAACGGAACATATCAACATAAAAATATAACCAATAGAATATAGAAAAATAATCGCAATATGAATAGGAACAATCTTAGCTTTATTATAATAGACAAACTGGGGTTACATGCACATACAACCAAAATATCTGAGATGAAAGCTAACTTCCAAGATAATCTGTTGCACTACTATGCTCACCCTCTAAACTGAACTAAAATGCATTGCTAAGCTCTCCTCTGAATTCTGTATGAATTCACCAAGGGAAGGTGGGTACTTGCCCAACCTCACTAAATCACCCAAGTTTTTCCGTCCTGGGGCTACTGCTGAAGTAGAGAATCAGGTTCTCAAACATCTCCAAGAGAAGAAAACACAAATCCAAGATGTCCTCTAATGGCCTCCTACTCCTCGTTTATAGATCTAATGGACCCCTATATAACCTCTCATTTATTATTATTTTAATCATTAACAAAATTTCCCTCTTTTATTCCATTTAAAATATTATTTTTAATGTGGGAAAATGGTAAATTGACCACCATGCCTCAATCATTGACCAATTTTCCCTCTCTTATTCCATTTAAAATATTATTTTTAATGTGGGAAAATGGTAAATTAACCATCATGCCTGCTCAAGTCACTGGAAATCACTTCTAATCATCCCATCCTATAGGTTTTATTGTTCTGGTTCCAATGAGCTATTACACTAAGGTGTTTCGTCAAGTATCCCACATAAGTGTAATTAATTGAGTTAGGCTCCATAATAACCCTGTTTTCCAAAAGTTGTCGGAATGCAACAAAACAAAAGGCAAGTTGTGCGAATGATGGAATATGCCAAGCGAATGCCATCAGATCCCATAGAAACTCCTCAAAACCCCATAAAATACCTCCAAAATCCCCTGGGCTAGTTGATGAAGTAAACTTGCACCTATGACTTGTCTGCCCCAACCCTGAAAGTCCATCTTAACCATGCATGAGGAACACTAGAAAAAGGAACATCATAAGTCCTCTCGTCCCATGATTGCATGCCCTCAAATCATAGAGAGTATATAAATGAGGCAACCAAGTTAGGGAGGAGGAACATTGAGCATGTTTGAGGCTAGTTGTGTGGGTGTAATTTTTTCTTACAAGGTCGAGATTCTATAGGAGGAGGTTGTAGGATTGAGGGCATGTTTGATGATGTATTAAGGTTTTTTTTGGATGGGTGTATCTCCTAGAAGGAGGTCGCAACCCTAGTTGCAACTTTCAGGAAGGCCGCAAGCCCATTCTCTCTTGGAAAGGTGGGTCATAGGGCCCGTAAAGGTTATAGGAGGGGTCGCAGACCATAAAAGTGACTTAGGAGCTATATGGGGACAATTTGCTAGCCCAGAATTGTAGAAAATATATCTTGAAGTGAGGCTGCAACAAAATAGAGGTAAGATGGATGGAAAGAGAGGGTTGTAGCAGAAGTTTGAGCAAGTCCTAACCAGTGACCAGAATGGAGAAAATGCATCAACCTTAAAGGATTGTAGAGGTATGTATAGATCGATCTATTTGTGTTGATTTGATGCAGCATGTGGGATCCATGTGTTGGGGTTGTCTTGGGTGTTAAGAAACCCTATCTAGGAGCATATTTCATTGTGGTTTTGTGACAATTGGACTGGGAATCATTAGATTATTGGAGGGGAAATGTGTTGATATCCAGAAAGTGTCCCTAGATCAACATACAAGAATTAAATTGACTATCATGTGATTGAGAGAATATTGGATCCTAATGTGCAGTATATTGATGGACTAGTGGACTACTAGATTGGAATATTGGAGCTCACAGATTGGTGAGCCTAGAAGAGTAGATTGGATGAGCATGTGCTCATTGTAATTGAAGCGACTTGCAAGAGTGATAGGTTGCAACCCTCTTGGAGACTCTATGTGTTATCTCTTAATGGACTAAGGGGCACTAGAGAGAAAAACATGAGTGAAGGACCGAAAGGACGAGATATGGCATAGATGCTACAATGATATGATCATTGTATCTTGCATTCTTGTACTTGTGGATAATTGAGGTTCATTATCCCTTGTATTGGAACCATAGATTGTTGTATTAATTAGTCAGCTTAATATAACGAAGATTTGGTTGTTGTACATATTTGTACAATATTTTGTAAAAAGTTGTTTATACTTGTGCATGTGTGATTTATTGCTATTTATATTCCACTATGCAAAGTATCTTTGTTGAGATTCTTGGTTTGGTAGCATCATAGATTCTAAGATTCTATCATAGACCCAATATCATGGAAATTCAACAAATGAAACAACAGAACATTCCTTGCCCTCAAGCACGCATCATAAACAAGTGAAACTTGTGGCCTCTATTAGCATGATTCATGCTCTGCTATACAATCTTGGTATGATTTGGAACATCTTTTGTGCACTCAAGAAAAAATTAGGCCCTGCTCATTTCAAGTGGTTACAACACCAAAATGAAAAAATTCTACCTCCCAAAGAAATAATTCAATTTAATTTCAGAGTCATGCATAATGCATGATTGCTTAAGCTCATTTTATAGATAGGCTGCCTGTTCTTCAAATAGAGCATAGTCACACACACCTTCAGAAGCACACAACATAAATCTATTTGCCTCCTTGGATTCTGGTAGCACTTTAAAACTCAGAGTGTGTGCTAACACATATTGGAATGAAGATCAAACAACAAAACAATGATAAAGCATTTTAGTGTTATGCAAACTCACTCGGGTTCATAAATCAATGGCCATGTCACACCATATTCACTGAAATATGAGTTACATGGTGCTAAAATTCCTTGTTTCTTTGCTGCACACGATCAATTTATTTATCCTTCCTTACACCAAGCAACTTGACCCTTTCATTGACTCAGTTATCGACATGCATTGAGTGAGTTCATCGCTCCAATTATTCGGCATCAACCATGTTTGACTCAACCTTCAGATGGAAATTTTTTGGTGGCTCTACATTGTGCGTGCCCACAACCCTGGCTCAATGAACTCTTCCTGGCGCACTAGTATATGTTCTCAAATAATTTTGAGTAGTCGGGACGTGATTTCTACAACGAAAAAATCTAACCACCTGATAGATAATAATGTGGTCCTTCAGTAATCACCCAAATCAGGCCATGATGTCGCCTGTAGTTCCAAGATTTACTGTGGCACTTTTGCACCCAATAAATGGCTAGCAGTTGACTCAGGTAGTCTAAGACAAATCCCTAGGAATTCTATGACTTGGTCACCCTTTACATGTTGATCGACCCCAACGATGCTCTTTGTCTCCTTTGAAACCAGACTTCTATTGTTTGAATAATGCGGCTTAGTGAGTCATCTAAAAAATGAAATAATGTACATATCAACATAATACGACCACAAAATTTTAAGAATTCAATCCATGCCCCTTTATGATTTGCAGCCCAAAAATGTATTCATACTTTGATAAAACAAAAATTTCATGGCCCCACTTGATAACATAAACATAAAATCATACGCCTCTTTTGAATTTTAATATCGGCCCAATCTGTCGAATCTATTATGCTTGCAACATTTTGCTAGAAATTTTGTTGCTCATTCAATAAGATAATTTTTCGAGCCCTTTTAATAAATCCTCATTCTGTTTCATAAACTAGTTCTTTGACTTCTCTGGAAAAACCCTCTGACAATAATCATTGCACATGGAAACTGAAAACCCATAGGTTGAGCCGAGACTAAAGCTATGATACCACTATAATATCCCAAACATGATATTTGAATAATTTTGTAGAAATTCACTAAACCATAAAATTTCCATAAAAATTATCATTCAATTAACATAACTCTGCCATGTAAAAACATAACCAATAGAATATGAAAAAATTACTGCGATATGAACATGAACAATCTCAACTTTATTATAATAGATAAACTAGGGCTACATGCAGTTACAACCAAAATAGCTAATGAGATGAAAGCCAGCCTCCAAGAAAATCTACTGAATTTCTATGTTGGCCCTCCAAACTGAACTGAAATGCACTGCTAAACTCTCCTGTGAATTATGGATGAATTCACCAAGGGAAGGTGGGTACTCTCACAACCTCACTAAATCACCCAAGGTTTTTTGTCCTAGGGCTACTACTGAAGTAGAGAATTATGTTCTCAAACCTCTCCACAAGAATAAAACACAAATCCAAGATGTCCTCTAATCGCCTCCTCCTCCTCTTTTATAGATCTGATGGACCCCTCTAATCATTGAGCACTTTTCCCTCTTTTATTCCATTTAAAATATAATTTTTAATGTGGGAAAAGGGTAAATTGGCCATCATTGCTCCTCAGGTCATTGAAAATCATTTTTAATCATGCCATCATGTATATCTTCTTGTCCTGGTTTAAATGAGCTATTACATTAAGGTTTTTAGTCAAGCATTCCTCTCAGAAGGAGGTCACAACCCTAGCTACAAATTTCAGGAAGGATGCATGCCTATTCTCTCTTGGAAATATGGTTTGTAAGGTTGGTAAAGGTTATAGGAGGGGCCAAAAACCATAACAATGACTTAGGAGTTTTGTGGGGGCAATTTTATATCCCATAATTGTAGTAAAGAAGTCTTAAAGGGAGGCTGCAGCAGAACAAAGGTTAGATGGATGGAAAGAGAGGGTTGTAACAATAGTTTGAGAAAGTCCTAAACAATGACCAAATTGTAGAAGATGAATTAGCCTTCAAGGATTGTAGAGGTATGTATATATTGATATATTCATGTTGATTTTATTCTACGTGGAAGGTTTTTCTAGTGTGGACAGATTTGGTGCAACCTGTGGGAGCCATGTTTTTGGGTTGTATTGGTTGTTAAGAAACCCTAAATAGGAGCATATTTCACAGTGGTTTTGTGATAGTTCGAATGGGAATCATTGGATTATTGGAGGGAAACGTGTTGATAGCCCTCATGCAGGCAACATAAACAAGTGAAACTTGCAGCCTCTATCACCATGCTTCATTCTCTTCTACACAATCATGGTATGATTTGTCACATATTTTGGATACTCAAGAAACAATTAGGCCCCACTAGTTTCAAGTGGCTACAACAATAAATGACATAATTCTTCCTCCCAAAGAAACAATTTAATTTACTGTCAGACTTAGGAATAATGCACATTTCTTGAGCTCATTTTCTAAATAGGCTGCCTTTTCTTCAAACAGAGCATAGTCATGCACACCTTCAGAAGCATCCAACTTAAATCACTCTTCCTCCTTGGAGTTTGGTTTCACTTTCAAACTGAGAGAGTGTGCTAACACACAATCGAATGAAGATCAACCAAATAAACTATGATCGAAAAACGCATCGCTCATAGCATGCATTAAGGAAGTTTAGTGTTTTGCAACCTCAATCCGGTTCTCAAATGAATGGTCGTGTCACACCATATTCACCGAACTCTGATTTACACAATGCTCAAATTCTTTGTCAATTGTCACACCATATTCACCAAATGACATGCATTGAGTGAGTTCATTGCTCCAAATGTTCGACGTCGACCATGTTTGACTCAACCGTTAGACGAATATTTTTTGATGGCTCTGAATTATGTGTGCCCACAGTCTCGACTCCATGAACTCTTCCTTGCGCACTGGTATATGTTCTCAAATAGTTTTGAGTGATCAGGATGTGATTTCTTGAGCGAACAAATTTTACTAACTGACAGATAATAATGCGGTCCTTAAATAATCACCCAAATCAGGCCATGATGCTGCCTATAGTTCCAAGATTCACTTTGGCACTTCGGCACCCAAAAAAATAATAGCGTTTGACTCGGGCATCCTTAGATGAATCCCTGGGAACGACACGACTTGGTCACCCTCTACGTGTTGATCAACTCCAACGATGCTATTGGCCTCGTTTTAAACGATATTGTTATTGTTTGATCAATGCGACCTAGTGAGTCATCTGAAAAATGAAACTACATACATAACAACATAATATGACCATAAAGTTGTAAGAATTCAATCCATGCCCCTTTATGCTTCGCGGCCCCAAAATTTATTCATACTTTGATTAAAAAAAATCTTCATGGCCCCACTTGATAACGTAAACATAAAATCATACAACCCTTTTGAATTTTGTGCCCACAGTATCGGATCCATGAACTCTTCCTTGTGCACTGGTATATGTTCTCAAATCATTTTGAGTGGTCAGGATGTGATTTCTCCAGCGAAATTTTTCTACTAACTGACATATAATAATGCGGTCCTTCAATAATCACCCAAATCAAACCACGATGTTGCCTGTAGTTCCAAGATTCACTTTGGCACTTCGTTACCTGACAGATGACTAGCGTTTGACTCTGGCATCCTAAGATGAATCCCTGGGAACGATATGACTTGGTCACCCTCTACGTGTTGATCAACCCCAACGATGCTCTTGGCCTCCTTTGAAACGAAAATGTTATTGTTCGAACAATGCGACCCAATGGGTCATCTGAAAATTGCAATTACATACATAAAAACATAATACGACCAATTATTTTTAAGAATTAAATCTACGCCCCTTTATGCTTTATGCTTTGTGGCCTAAAAATTTCTTCATACTTTGATAAAACAAGAAATTCATGTCCCCACTTGATAACATAAACATAAAATCATATGCCCCTTCTGAATTTTAATATTGGACCAGTTTTTTGAATCTATTATGCTTGCAACATTTTCTAGAAATTTTATTGCGCATTAAATCAGAGAATTTGTCGATCCATTTTAATAAATCTTCATTATGTTGCAGAAACTAGGTCTTTGATTTCCCTGGGAAAACCCTTCGACAATAATCATTTCACCTGGAAACTGAAAACTCGCAGGATGAGTCGAGAACAAAGCTATGATACCACTGTAATATCCCAAACAATATATTTGACTAATTTTGTAGAAATTCTCTCAACCAAAAATTTTCCATAAAACTTATCATTCATTTTACAGAACATTTCCATGTAAAAATATAACTAATATAATACGGAAAAATAACCACAATATGAACAATAAATATCTCAACTTTATTATAATAGATAAACTGGGGTTACATGCACATACAACCAAAATAGCTGAGATGAAAGTTGGCCTCCAAGATCATATGTTGCACTGCTATGATGGACCTCCAAACTGAATTGAACTTCACTACTAAGCTCTCATGTGAATTCACCAAGGGAATGTGGGTAATCACCCAACCTCACTGATTCGTCTGAGGGTAGTCTTCCTGGGGCAGAGAACCAGGTTCTCAAACCTCTCCAAAAGAAGAAAACACAAATCCAAGATGCCCTCTAATGGCCTCCTCCTGTTTTATAGATCTGATGGATCCCTCTAGAACCTCCCATTTTATGAATATTTTAATCATTCAACACTTTTCCCTATTTTATTCTATTTAAAATGTTCTTTTTAATTTGTGAAAAGGGTAAATTTTCCACCACGCCTCCTCAGGTTACTGAAAATCACTTCTAATCACCCCATCATGTAGATCCTCTTGTTCTGGTTCAAACGAGCTATTACACTAAGATGTGTCGTCAAGTGTTCCTCTTGGAATGTCACCTTAAGCATAATTAATTTATTTAAGACCTATAATAACCCTGTCTTCGAAAGTTGTCAAAATGTAGTGGAATGAAAGGAATTTTTTGCAAATGATGGAATACACCAAGTGAATTCCATCATATCCCACAGAAACTCCTAAAAAACCCATGAAACACCTCCAAAATCCCCTGGGCTCATTGATGAAGTAAACCTGTACCTATGCCTTGTCTGCCATAGCCCTATAATTCCATCCTAACCATGCCATGAGGAACACCAGAAGAAGGAGCATCGCATGGAGACTCCACTTCTTTCATTTTCTACAAGAATTTCTTCTAGGAGCTCACTTCTTGCAGACATCTTGTTTTTCTTGAACAAGGATACCTCTCTGGCATCCAACAGTTCATTTTGAGAAAATCATCATGGATGACTTGTTCGCCCCTTGTTATTTTACTAGCTTCCAGGGTTATCCTCATTATTATCCAAAGGAAGCCATCAATGCCATCTAGGAGGTTCCTTTTTTTTCAGGAAAAAAATGCTTATAGTGTTGAAATGCACCTCAAGAATTTTAGCCTCTGTATGAACAAGTGTCGCGTGTATTCCAACCATGAAGATGTATGGATAAGGATTTTTATTACCACCTTAGATGAAGATGTTGTATATTGGTTATTTGAGTTCCTTGATAAAACCTTTGATTCTTTACAATCAATTATTAATTCCTTTGAAGATAAATATGGAAGGGGCTTGCCTTGTGCCTCCACTGCTACGAAGAAAGAAGAAAGTGATCCTATGAAGAGGTGTCAAGAGATTGTGCCACATCAATATTTTCCATATTGCAGACCTTTTGATAATTTTCATGATGAATCCACTTGTGTCATTGCAAGAAGAATCCTCGATAGTGGAAGGGCAGGGACAAAGGATAGAAATATGGATGATGAAAAAGAAAATGATAAGCATCTTATCAAGGATTTAAATCAAATGATTAGAGACATGAAACTCATTCAATCACAGTTGATGAAAACCAAGGAAATTAATCAAGAGAGATTATTAGAAAATCATGCCAAGGAAATGGAATTCATGCACACCAAATTGTTGGCCATAGAAGGAAATCATGATGAGAAGGTAAAAATCATTGAAATTAATTACTCCAATAAGATAGCCACCATTGAGGAAAACCATGCTAAATAAATGGAGGCTATGATGTCCAATATGTAGAACCATTTGATTTCCATAAAAGTAGATAATGATAAAGTGATAAAAAAATATGGAAGAAAATCATGCCAAAGAAATCACTGCCATAAAAGTTGAACATTCTAGCCAAATGACTCTTATTCAGGATAGGATAAAATAAATGGAAAAATCACAAGTTTAAGAACTCAAATCAGAGGATCCAAAGGTCAAGAATATATAGATTTCAACATATCACAAGCCTCCCAGTTCACCAAAGAAATTCCCATCTCATTGTGAGGAGGTCACTTTCCCCATTAAAGGCATGTTAACTAGAAGTGTCGCGGTTAAAAAAATAAAATCAAGAAGATCAGGCTCATATGTCACCTTTGAAACAATATATTTAGAATAATATTGGGCATACTTCATATATTTCATGCAAGCATTCTCAGGATCAAGATAGAAAACCTATGACAGTCCCATTATTAGCATCACAACCTACCAGAAACAAAAATAAAAGACAAAAAATAATAAGGAAGAGGTTTAACACATCTGATGGTTGGGAGCAACTCGATATTCAGATAAGACAGAATCCTATGCTATCCAGGATCAACCATGGCACATTAGATAATCAACCCTTAGATCTACCAAAAATTCGACATATGCTCTGTCTTCACTATGTTGAAGGCATCTGATTCCATAGGGCATCCTTTGTATAATATCTCTAACCCTATTCCCTTTCATTTATGTCATTAATTAGTTTTTTTTTCATACAATCATATTATATGACTTACATGTCATTTTGTTAGAATATATTTTTCTATTCCAGCAGATATTCTATATATCCATGATGATTTCGATTTTGAATGGATATCTATTTGATGAACTTCTGTTTTCTTGGACACAAGATTTTGGATTCTCATGTCACTTCGTTGAAGAAATGTGTACCCATATGGAGCTAGATGTTGCAACTATTTTGTCACAAGTCCAAGGAATCAGTTGTACAAAAAATTTCAAAGTTCATAATCATCAACCAATATCTTATTCTATTAGTGTAAAACCCAATTTCTGCAAATTGTAATGTAAATGATGCTAGTATGACCGTTTGATAATGTAACAACCTAGGTAAGCCTATGATTTTTGAATTTCATCTTAGGATGTTTTTCGTTTCACCACATTATGTATTTTTCCAAACACAGATAATCATCATAATTTTTCTCTCTAGCTTAAACCCCAAAACTAGGGTGGAATTTATTGTTAAAGTCTTAGGTGAGTCCTAGTGTTTTTAGTCGAGTCTTTGTAAGAGTGGTTCGGGAATAATTTAAGCTATTTGGATAAATTATTTTACTACAGATCACTTGATCTACTAGATCGTATTGTGTCACATAAATGGGTAATTATTTCAGGATCTATAATGAACAAGTATTCGTGCTTTGAGGGTTGAATTATGATTATCTAATGTAAAAAATATTTTAGTGCATGGTTCCTCGCAATCAAACACCGTGGCTAGAGTATATGAAGGTGGAAAAATAATTAATCCCCTAAGTGTCAATTAATCAATTTTCCTCACAAAAATAAAATTAAATCCTAAGGCAGAAAATTAATTAATCTAGAGACAAAAAATAAATTTTAGAGAAATTAATTTAGTGGTAAATGACCAAAAAAATCATGGGTAAAAAAGAAGCTAATTTTTGGAGAAACCCCACCAAAGAAAAAATGGAAAATTTAAGAAAATTTGAACCCTTGGACCTTGGTGGTAAGTCAACGTCAATTTTTTGAGGAAAGTAATCCAAAATAATTATTTTGGATTAATAAAAAATGGTTTTTAGGAGAAATTCAAGAATTGCTCAAAAATAAATATTTTGGCTGGTGGAGATTAAAATATGATCAAGTATTTATCAATGGTCAAGGTTATTTTAATAGGGATCAAGCCAAATAGACATTATTTTCCACTTGGACGATTTATCTATAAATTAGAAGCCATTTGCTTCTCCAGTCACGATGATGAAAGCTCTGACTCTAGGATGTAATTTTGTAAACGCTGGTGTGAAGCCATTGTTTTGTTGGGAACATTTGAAATTCATAATAAAATAATTTTGGGTTCATTTCACGATGTCTTTATCTCATTGATCTATGGTACACATTGGGTATGTCCTTTCCTATATTGTGCTTAGTATTTTATAAGACTTGTTTATTCATTAAATGGCGATAAGAAAATTGTATTGGTATATTTTGGGTCTATCTTAGGTGATTTGGTTCTCCATATGTCTAACAAGTTTTTTTGAAGGAATGTATAAAGTTTGCAGGTTCCCCGACTCTTGGGATCCAAGTTCACATACTTTGGGCACACAACGACCTTGTTTTGGCTTCAAGAAATTTATGTGATTTTCATACTTCGCTAAGGCTATGGTTAAATATCTATCTTTCGAAACACATCAGGCGATTTTCAGCGTTATAAAAATTATGCTTAAAAACTATTTCAATCATTATATATTTGTAAATATATCTTTGTAAAATAAATTTTTAGAATAATTTTTTTCTAACCCTCATTTTGCAGCAACTAGGGTTTGGGGTTTATTTTTCAAATTTTGTATGTATCAGGGTTTTGGGAACTTGTATTTTCATTTGTGCATGTGAGATTCAAGAAGATTTGTTGGATTGGAGGTAGATCTAGGCCCTTGAGGGTAAGATCTAGTCTCTAGAAATTTTTAGGGTTAACATTAAGGAATTTTGCAATTAAATTGAGCAAATTCGAAGAGATAAAGCAAAATAAAAAATTTGGCGAGGGTTTCAATTTTTTTTTAGGAACTCCAAGCCTAGCGTCTTCTCCTCTTGCCTAGTCGCTACCATTATTTGGCCTTTTGTCCCTAGCCATGGGCCTTAAATCCATAGTCGTCAAATCCTAAGGGATTTTCTCTCTACTCGTAGGATTATTAGGCCCTGAAACAACCCTTTCTTGGCCTTGTAGCCCTAGCCTCGGGATCTTTGAACCTCCCCTTCCTTCTCGACAAAATTTCTTTCTCCTTGGCCTACCCTTCTAGCCCTCCTTATCCCTTTGTCCTCCCTTTCCTCCTCCTTCCCTCTTGTCTTGCCCTAATTAATCTTGTAGCAGGCCAAAAGAGGACTTGACTTCCTCTTTTCCTTGACAACAATGCTTGAAGGGCTTGCTGCGAGCCTTTGTGGTTCTCCTCCTTGAGCCAAAGGCCGATTAGGGCCTTTTTCACCTTTCAGTGAGCCCTTAACAACCCTTTTCCCCTTCGATTCTAGCATCATTAGGATTGGTGTTTCCTTTCCTTGGCTTCTATCCATCTTCCTTGGACCTAGCCTTGCCTCTTTTACCCTCTTTTCATCTTTGTGGGTAAGCACTTGATTTCTAAAGCTAATTCTTGGTGTGTTTTGCAGAGTGATTGGTTGAGAATTTGTGTTTTCAAGTGATCTAGCTATTGGAATATTTGTCAAATTTTCTAGCCCTCTCCAAGCCCAAAGGGCTCAAGGGTTTGATCTCTAAACCCTCTAATGCTCACTGTTTTTCTACAACAAGATTAAATCTTTCATAACAGTGGTAAGCCTACACATCTAGGTGGCATAAAATTAATTGGTAAACTATCTAACATAATGATAAGTCACTTAAGCATATTTGGCATTCATTGTTTGGAATATTTCATGAAATTTTGGTGATTGTCATATGCTTATTTAAGTACACTATTAAATAGTGGCATAAGCTTCTTCTCATTGCTTTCTTTCTATCTTAAGTACTCTGAAATTAGTCAAAGAGGAATTGATAAATTTGGCACTATTATAGGCTTTTGGTACAAATAATTTACTATTTTCCTAAAGGTTTATTTCCCATTGAATGACATATTTGGCATAAGTAACTCATTGTTAGCTTGTTCTTGTCATAAATCTATTTGTTTCTCATCATTGGAACATAATTAGTATAAATATTTCATTCGTTCATGATCAAAATATAAGAATTGCTCATTGTGAAATTGCTAAATAAATTAGTGAAGTATTTCATGTGCTAAGAAGAGTACTATCACTTGTGGTTTATTTTTTATTTTCAAAGTTTTCAACTTTTGCACCTGTTAGCACAGTTCTTTGCTAAGTCACGAGTCCATTTCATAGTTTTATTTTTAGGATTAAACTTCAAAAATTTCAAAATTTAATTTCTTTTTTGGTTCCTACCGAAATTTCCGGAAGCACCTGTTTTAGTCTTTTTGGATAGTATGTTATCTTCTTGTTTCTGTCTTTTTATTTTTATTCTGATGTTGCCATAATTTTCAGAAGCATACTCTCTTTTTTTTTTAAATAAACAAAAAAGCGCATTTTATTTAGTTAAGCCACATGTTGTTGTTTAAATATGCCTCAAATATTTTTTAAATCTTTTGAGATCTCATGATAGGTGTCGTATTACAATCAAGTCTAGTTCAAGTCAAGTCGTATTATACGTTGAACCCATGTATCACCCGCAATAATGAACTTAACCTTTACCACGTCCTTCCTGTCAACCCCAAGTCAGTTATACGTATGTATAAGTACACATTTTTATGAATGAAGGAGATCATGGTTATTACGCTCAACACCATAACCCTTTGGCTGGCTGCACAAGAGTGATGCCGAAAATTTCGGCCAATTAACATCAAAGACAACAAAGGTGACTGCCAGACACAAATCCTCTTGTCTCAAGACATCTGGAGCTCTCCATATTGAAATACGTAGCCAACTAAAGGTGATGATAGATTATCACATGGCACACATCATGGTGAGGAATGTTTTTAATTATGAAGGTTGATTTGCATGGGGTGATGAACCTGTTAGCCCCCTATAAATTCCTTGATAAGCAAGCAAGGGGCTAAAATTATTTTTGAGCCTTCAAGGAATGCATTTTTCTTGAAAACACATCATCCTTGAAAGCTTCTCCATACCCTCTGCCCTTTGGTAAAATTCCACTGCTGTTGCTAAGTCTCACTGATTATAAAAATTGTGCTCCAAAAGGCCTTCATTCGCCCTTTGTATCCCTGCAGAATTTCCCTTTTTAACCTTTTTCCCTTTTGTCAAAATTTCCCTATTTACCCCAAAATTCCCTCCCCTAGTCCCTCCAAACCACCCACTTTCCCTTTAAATCCTACGCACACCCTTGGTTGGCTATTTAGCCCCCTTTCCCCCCATCATTACCCCTCTTTGTCCTTAAATTGCATTAAAAATGGGTCAAAAACCATATTCTCCATATATGTGGGCTTAGCACCTTGAGGCCCTAGCCCCCTCAACCTTTTTCTCCACGTGATTTGGGCACTAGAAACAAGCGCTAGCCTAGAGGGCGCTTATCGCAGATGAATATCGGGTGCAGTATTAACCATCGATCTGTACAGATCGGACGGTGTTCGCAGATCAGTGTCACGCCCATGGCCCAACCCGTTCACCACTCCGATCGCATATCCACCGTTCATTCAACCCGCAAATCAACAGTCAGAATTTCACTTGCTCGGTGGTCCCCATGCCAAAGCACTGTTTAAACCCGTCGGTTTCCATCGCATCGCCTTTCGGAGGGCAGTCATTATTTTTCATTTCGGAGCGATTCCACTCACCACAAGACACGTGGCACCGAGCACTGTTTGAAAACCACCCCCTATCGTGCGTTAAATTTCGGCGTTTGACTTGACGTGATATGCACGTGTGCCGTCCGATCTAGAGCTGCTCATCCAATGGTGATCGCACCGCGAAGATGCGCAGGATTTAGCCCAAGGAAAATAGACACATGGCCCACCATTTGTCACCCTCCGACGCGTTTTCCACCGTCGATCTCCTCCTGAGATCGGACAGTTAGAATTAAATCCGTGCCCCGGCATCGACCGGGTCCCGCCACGTCACCATTCCACGTGTTTTCCTCGCATTTTCATCGGCTCCCCTATATATTTCATTCAAAGGCCCAAGTGTCAAATTTTCGCTTTTCGCCAACTTTCACCATGACCATCTTCCACTGTTACACTGCATTTTCCGCCATCACCCTGCACTGTTCCACCATTTCACCAGTCTGCACGGCCATCCTCATTTTCCCGGCTGCATCCACCCTCCCCATGCATAGTTTTCTTAACATGTTTGCGTGTTTTGCAGGGTTACGGGTGGCGAAAAACTGCCATGATTCACAATCTCTGTTACAGCGACAGAGAACACAGGGAAGACCATGTGCAGAGATCGAAAATTATGAAGAAAGGCCTTGGAAGGCGTTATGATAGGACCTTTGTGAAAGAAACAGGGTTAAACTCTATGAAACCTTCCAGAGTCACTAAAGCGCAAAATTCACTGACAGAGACAGGAATGGAGCAATAAAAGAGTATCAGTAAAAGATCAGAGAATTTAAGAACTGGTAATCAAAGATTTCTGAAGCAATTGAAGGACAAGGCACCATATCTAAGACATCATGGATCACACAGAAGGTTCAACGCACAAAAAACCATATCATCAGGGTGTTTATATCAGCATAATGTCTCCTCCGGAGAAAGGATACAATACTCATTATCGTTTCAGTCTACATTGTGTCCAAGTGAAGTTTTCCCCCCTGACAGAAGTCCTACGTTTCCAGTGCATTAGTTATACAGTATGGCAGACCTAAAATCATCAATCTATTTGGTTCAGTTCACCAGAGTTTTGCAGAGGTGCTACAGCAAGTACATCAGAGACATACTTGGAGTAAATTGCAGCCTGATGAAGACCACTCTTTCATCCAAAGAGTACCAGAGATAAATGCCCAGAATTTAAAATAGAATGGGGCCTCAGCCCTTTTCCTCTTCTGAATTTTAATGCTACATTTAGTTTCTCACCTACCCCCTCTGCTCCTCTTCAACTATAAAACTCATGAAGACTCATTGGAAAGGTTGTTGATCGACTATCTGTGAATTGCAAGCTGTTTCTTTTGAGACATGTTCTCTGTGTAAAGTTGTAAGATAGGCTTAGGAAGATGTTTATTGACTGAATATCAAGCTATTGGTAATGTTGTACTTGACTGGTGTTGCTCTTTGATATGACAAGCACATTTCTTTGGATCCTGATTTAAAGCAGCGGTGATGTTTTCTGTCTTTGTCTATGTTTTTCCTGTTAGTTCATTACATTTCGTTCTACTGGCTTGCATCAGAAATCTGGAATAGGATTTACCCTTGTTAGGTACCCTATGTTTCTTCTCTCCTTGCCTTCAATGTTTTTCTGTTGTATGTGTTATCTGAGGATTGATTTCAAGCTAATTTAACCAGTGTAGCGGTTCCATATGCTGCTAGCTGATGTATGAATTAATGAATCTGTTCTTCGATGTTCTTGGCAGGCTTTAATTGAATGAATTGGGATACCAAGAGTCTAGAAATCTGTCTCTGTCTCACTAGGATCCTTTTCAATTAATTGAACCTTCCTAAGATCCCTTAAGCTGGAGGCCGAAGCATTGAGAGTTCAAAGTCTCTCTCTGATCTCAGGTTTTCATCTTTGTGTCCAAATCTTTAATGTTTCCTTGTCTGAAGAGTTAGCCTTTAGGTTTTAGATCACAGGTTGTCCAATGGCATGTCTTGTCCCTGGATTTGATTTATGATGGTCACCTTGGAGGTTTCCTTGCTTTCACCTTCTCTCTTACCATTTCATGCCACACTATCATCTTTAAGATCCAATGCTTTAGATGACTAGCCCAACTGAAAGCCTGCACATTGAATAGCAAGTAAACCCTTTCCTGACTCCATTGCCCAATGGTCTTGGATGTTCTTTGAAACATCCCTCCTTTGCCTAAAATCCTCTTTGCTCATCCTTGTCTTATATTGAAACCCTTCTCTCCTGATTCCCAACAACCAAACAAACAAACCCCAAGCCTTATAACTAGCCTAAAATCTTAACTTTTGAGCTTCAAAGACATAAAAACTTTGCTTATATAGAGAGATCCCTCTCTGGACCCAAGAGGGCTAGATCCTAGGGTCTGAAAGTGGTTCTGATGTTGTCTCATCTTTTGTTCTTGCTAATCTGGCCAAAACATGGGAACCCCAACAGAACCATATTGTGGTTTTAAAACCACCAAAAAAGTAGGGCATTGTCATTCAAAGTTTTAGCTGTTGGAGATCGAATTGCTGAGAGTCATAGCTTGAGGAGTTTGGATTTCAGACAAGATTTCCAAAGGTGAATACAAGCAACACTTGTAATGTAAAACTCCTTCAACGTTGCCACCTATCAATTGCAAGAGACAGAGTCATTTATTTTCTGAACATGACTAAAACATGTGGAAAAATAAGTCAAATTGAGCCACAAGGTGAAAACCTAGTGGATTCCAATTCAAGGGTAATAAGCTTGTTTATTCAATTAGGGTGGTATTCTCTATGCACCAGGTTAGGGGGCTCTCACTTAGGAGTAGCTCAATATTTTTCTAACTCTTTTAATGGACAAGAAGCTACATTTTATGGCCTCACCTTGCAGGTTTTGAAAGACTCCATTGTTGAAGCCCTTAACCTTCCACGGGAAGGAGAAAGGTGGTTTAAAGGACAATTTATCACAAGAGGAGATCTCAATAGCTTTCTCAAAGATGCACACAAAGATCCAAATTGGGAAAAGGGAATTCCAAGTAGCTATCTTAAGAATGAATGGGAAAAATCTGTCAAGCTTATAAAGATATACCTCACATGTGAAAGGAGGTATACAATTGTGTTCCTCTATCACATGAGGTTTATTTTGAATATTACAGGGATGAAGAAATTAAATCTTCCATATTTCTTGTTGAAAAACATGACAAAGATGTCAGCAAGGGTTCATAATCATACTGATGTTTCAGAGTATAGTTTATGCCATCAAGCTTTAATCAAATTTTTATTTGAAGAAGAATTAGGGAAGAGAAATAAAACTTGGGACCACTTTTTGCTATACAGGGAAAACAAACCTGCACATACACCTCCAGTTTCAGAACCATAACCTCAGCTTGCAAAAATAAGAACAAAGAGAAAGGAAAAAAAATAAAACATTCATAAGAAGGCCAAGAGAAAAAAAGAGAAGATTTCTGTAGTCAAGGCTGAAAGAAGGTTGGAAAAAGGAGAGAGTTCCTCAACAAGTAAACCCAAATCTATGAAAATAGTGCCCCCTATTCCTCCCTTTCCTAATGTCTACACTAGAGCCAGAAGAGGAAGATCTGAAACTGCAGATAAATCAAAAGTGGAGGTGCTACCGGAAATTCCAAAAGCACATATTCAACAGAAGTTACAGAAAGAGTATCAACCCATACCATCAGATGAAGAACTCCTCAAGGATGTTGGATATGACATCAATATTAAGAAGAAGAAGGAAGAAGCCAAACCTGTTGCTGGTACCAGAATTAGGCATACTAGAGACAACAACAAGTTTAGGCTTAAGTCCAAGGCTCTACATAATCCAAGCCTAATGACAGAGGTCATTGATATTGAATGTAAACCTGAAGGTTCAAAGACAAAGAAAATCATGAAGAAAAACAAATACAAAACCCCTTCAGAGCAGCACTCAGAGCCCTCAAAGAGAAGAAAAATACAAAAGGGTTCTAAGGAGGACAAAGCCATTGTCAAGGAAGCAACCACAAAAGAAATAAGATCCAGATCAATTGCTGACAGAAAAACAGACTTGGATAAGCTTGTTGAAGCTGCAACACACATAGAAGGAAGGTAAAAAGGTTTTTTGATACAAGTACCTTTTTTCTTATCAGTTACAATTTTGAACATCAGCTTAGGTGTCAAGGAATATAAGTATGCACAAGATTTTCAGCATTTTCTGAGTATTTTTTAATAATAAACAGGGTGCTTCTAGAACTTCTAATAGCATTCCATATTTTGCGCAGTTACAAGTTTTTACCAGAATTTCCGGTAGCACATGTTTTAACTGAATTTTTACATCTGTCAGCAAATTTTTCTGAGCCAATTAAGGATGGATTGGAACCCATAACCAAATGGATAATACAAGTCATGGTGAGATATGGTTATGAGGTTGTTGAAGGTCTTATTAAATGGAGCTACATGGTTATTATAGACCCAAGACACAAGGAGATAAATCAACAGAAAAAGGGGCAACATGACATCACACTCAACATTTCAGCCCATATTTCTTCTCTTCTTTCTTCTCCATCTATTCTTTTTGTTATATTTCTATGGGATAAGGCTGTTATGTATTTTGACACCTATGTAATGTTAGAATTAATGTTTCCCTATTTTTAGAAGAGATGGATTTGGCGCCTCTCTTGCTATATATACCACTTGTAAATACCATTTCCAGGTTGGATGTTGGTCTACCTGAAGACTGAACATAGTAAAAATACTTTTTGCTTCATGCTGGAGGATTTTGTGACTCAAGGAACATCTAATGTGTGGTGTGTCTATTTTCTTTGTTAATTTATTCTAAAATATGAATTGCAGCAACTAGTAAGGTGTGAGTGAGAAATTGTTAAAGGATTTAATAGTAAATTATCTGCTTTCAGTTTTCTGCAAATTATATGTGTGTTATAGAACATGTAAGTGAAGATTTCATAAAGTATTTTTGGAATAATTTATACATGGAGTCTATTTTCTAAATGTTGTTTACTTTGCATAAACAAAGTTTATGTAAAGATCCATAATCATAGTTGTGTGACTGATTTAGGATAGGAATATTCCCTGGAATAGGTACCAGCTATCCATCTTCTCCATTTGTACACTCTGCTCCATATACTACTAAGTTAACCACACAATTTGTAATTGCCACAACTTGTCAAATGCATGTAAGTTTTAAACAACATAAAAAATCATTTCAAAATCTTGGAGAAATCCATCCCACCACTCAAACAACCCTTTTAAAATTCTAAATGAAATATGATGTGTAAGGCTTACTCCTTATGCAGTCAAGGAGTGACTCCTTGCACTAACAGAACATAATAAACTCACTCTCTTAAGTACCTTAAATCTCGAATGGTATCTTATTGAAAGATTTAAGTTACATTACTTGTCTTTTGGAGGATTTAATCATTTCTAGCTTGGCATTAAAGTAAGTTTTTCCAATTGTGTTTAAAGAATATCATTGAATGTCTCTTGAAAATTTTATGACCATGGCTAATTGAGAATCTAATAACCATTTTCTAAGTGTTCTTAACTTAATGATTGGTGAATCTAATTGCATATCTCTTAATAATTGTATTGTTAACATTGAAGAGGATAATTTTTGAAAAACATTGGCTAAACACATTTACAATCTTATTATCTCTCTTGGATAATTATCATTGGCACTTTGTGTTGTCTCATAGGCTAATTATTCTAATTATATCATTATCGACATTCCTTGGTTAATATATTTGTGGATTATAGCGTTATCTTGAGAATATTCGTGATCTATATTGAGAAATTACATCTCTTGTATCTTGTTGGCACTATTAAACTTAAGCACTTGGCTTGCGATTGAGATTACATTTCTAAGCATTGTTAAGTACTTAAAGTAAAATTTAAGTAATCTCACCTTAATATAACACTCAATAATATTTCATTAGGAATCCTAAGATTATCATTTCATTAATAAATTACCTTCAAGCATAAGCTTGGTTGATTGAGATATAGGAGCACATTTCTCATCTAGATTGAGGAGTCGGGCACCTCTTTAGTGGTTAACATGGTGACCTTGCAATCGTCAAAGCCACAGTCTCTATAACGATGGAGGAACCAGGTGGTTAGTGCCTAAGGGGAGGCATCGTTAATCAAGCCTCTGCTTTCTTCCCCTTGGAATATTTATCACAACCTACTCCAGAGACTAGCTTCAAAATAGTTAAGAGGAAGGATACACCTACAATAGACATCTAATTAAAATAAATCAAGATTTTTTAATCACACCTAAGTCATAGGATTTTCATATCATATAGGATAGTTAAGCATTCAAGCAATGATTGTTCATCCAGTCATTTGGTCCCTAATTGATCTAAAGCAAGAAGTTGACTCCATAAGGCACTAGTATCACATATAAATATAATATGATCTTTGAATCTTGCTAAAATCAACCAAGTGGCTAGGGAATTCAATCATTTCTCCAGGACTTGTTGGTTTCCAACTTGTCTTTCATTTCCATCTTCCATAGGGACTACCCCCCATAGCTTGTTGTTAGGAGACAACTAGAAAGAGGTCAAGGATCAGAGCGACTACCCTCGGCCTGAGTCATTGTCACACCATGCATGTACAATCTGAGCAAAAATAGGAGGTATATCACAAAGATAGTAGAAAAACAAAGAGGAAGGTGTACATGTGTGCTGTGTGGGGTGGGTTGGCCATGCCACCTTCCCATTGTCCTCAATTCCAACACCCCAATTAGGGAAGGAATAACCAATTTTACTTTACAATATATATATAATTTCGTTTACTCTTACTTCTTAGGGGAATATTGAATATATTACTTGCATTTTTATCTCAATTTTAAATTATCTTGTATTAAGTTTAATCATTTTGCTATTTCTTGTCATTCAACTTTCTAAATTCATATAAATAATGAATATAATTAGAAATATTCACAAATTTTGTTGAAAATTTTCATATTTTAGAAATTCAATTTTAGATATTATTTATCCCAATGTAATAATTAATTAAAATAAATACTATTTAAATATTATATATTAATTAATAAAATTTAAAATAGTTATTATTTTAAATATTGTATATTAACTAATAAAAATAATTCAAAATGTTTTAAATATAATCATTTTGTAATTTATTTTTCCAAATGTATATAAATTATGAATATGGTTTAAAAAATTATTCAACGTTCTTGTAAATTTTATATAGCTAAAGTTTTGATTATCTTTATGAATACATAGATTTAAGAAAAGTAAAAAAAAATCCTACCCACAGTTGAATAGTGTTGACTAATTAGATAGAGTATCATATATGTTTTGTTCAAAAATTAAAATGTGTCATAATAGATACCAAAACCTCCAAAAGTTGTTGTATCAGTGAACCATGGAAAGACAAAACAAAAGGAATCAAGCCTTGGAGGTCTAACATAAAACCTATAATTAAGAGCCTAAATGAGCTAGGTTGGTGGGTTCATCTACAATGATATTAACTAGACGATCTTTGGATTTTTCTGTCAATTTTGAGGACATGACTGTCATGCTTATTTTTAATCCATGATCAAATGGTTATGACAATTTCCCCCTACTTTTCTAACTTGTCCAAGTGAGCCTTGAACTCACTTTTTGCTTTCTGACGAATGAGCGCTTGGTAAATGAAGTGTTTTATGTGCCAATATAGCTTCAACATTTTAAAAAACTTAGTGTTTCAAGTATCAATGGTCCCTAAGTCTAGTACAAAATGTGCAATGTGAGAGAGGATGTCTTCATCTTGGTAGTATGCTCACTCAACTTCCACCTTAGGTTCAAAAGCTTTAAGCCAATATAGCTCAATTTTTTTGAAAAAATTAGTCTTTCAAGTATGAATGGTCCCTAAGTTTAGTAAAAAATCTGCAATGTGTGGGTGGATGTCTTGATCTTGGTAGTATGCTCAAATTGCACCTTAGCTTCAAAATATTTAAGTTTTTTACAATATGTAGGGAGAAAATAATTTGAAATCTTGGGAAACCTCCATGGTAGCAAATTCTGCATGGTTTGATAGGTGGGAAGTCAAATAAATGACTTGGATAGGAGACATGAAGGAATGAAAGAACCAAGAAAGAAAATTGTTAGAGGTGAGAAGAGTCCAATAGGTTAAGGAAACTAGCTAGGGATTTGTCAAAATATCCATGTATATGATGGTGTACCAAGCGTATTAGATAACTCACATGCCAAAATCATTAATGTTTCCTATTCTAAATATCAATGTCGTAGGTTCTGATATCATTATGTTGAAAAATGCAACAATAAATTCTCAATTTGATTTGCCTTGGTCAAATTGGGAAAATTTGAATTTCCACATCAACAAACAACTTGGACGAAGTTAAGTGAGGTGACATGGCTCTTGTTACTCAGTTAGCTAAGAAAATTTTAGTTAGAGGAGTTAGAGTTTAGTTGAGCATGTGTGATTGAAAATTTGTAGCAATCAAGGTCAGTTGTTTCAAGTTGTTTTAAGTTAAACTACTTTTAACTGTTGGAGGAACTAGTGGAAGGTCAGTTATGTAGTGGGACTTCAGTCAAACTCAGTGATCATCTAGTTAACTAATAAATCAACCCAAAACAACTATTTCATGCAAATAATTCGAGTTCCCAAATTTTGGTGGATATTCCAAGGCAGTTTAGCATTAATTGTAGACTAGTATTGAGTGTACATGTGTTACATTGAGTCATATGAACAACCTTGGGAATTGTGGAATCATTCTGGAGGAATTTCATAAATAATAGGGTCCTAATTTCTCAATAATTATGCAAGGAAATAGGGGCTCAAGAAGAGGCATAAATTGAATAATTCTGGGTCACATCTTCTCAATGAGCATAGAGATAGATTATTCACTTATAGGTTGTGCTGAGTTGAGTAAAGAAATTGTAATACATACCTATTCATCAGATTAATGCAAGCATACAAAGGGGTTTTAGAAGATTTATTTCCCTTGGAAAAACACTATGTGCATGTGCATTATTTATCATTCCATTTTTGTGATTGATGTTATAAATTGTGAATTGAATTCCGCATAGTAGTATATTATGTTTGTGTCTTGTGATTTTGATTAAAATTTCATAAGAAGTTGAAAATATACATCATAATTTGTACATATTAGAAGAGTTGGATTCACATTAGAGTAGGAATTTCAAAGTTGTTTCTCAGGAGGATCAATTTTGCAGTTCAGTTTAGCAGGATCTCTATAGAGTTGGGAATATGACCCTCAACGAGGTGAGGATATAATATGCCTTAGAAGGAAGATCCAATTTAATCACATGGAAAGATCACATGGAGGTGAAATTGGTTGAAAATGGATTGCTAGAAACATTAAGACATATGTTGCAAAACCACAGACATATGATGCCCAAAATATTGCTCAGTGGAAGAAGGATGTGGCCAAGGAGTGGAGAATAATCTTGGAGAGAGTATGGGATCACATTGTCTCAAATCTCCGTGGGAAAGAAAATACTTTCACAATGTTTCAAACACTGACATATCTGTTCCAAAATAAAAATGACCATAGGAAACTGGCGCTCAAGGATAAACTTTGAAATATCAAGATGCATAATAATGAAACTATTCCACACTATATGAGGAGGTTCACATAATTTCATGATGAGCTTGGTGGGGTTGGTGTAAATATAGCAGAAGATGACTTGGTAAGCCTACCCCTTCTAGGCCTTCCCAAGTGTTGGCATAGCTACCAAGATTCAGTGAATGAGAGGGAGAAACTACTAAATTGGGAACATTTATGGTCTGATTTGGTACAGGAGGAAATAAGGAAGAATTCTAGAGATGGGAATTTATACAAGGGCATGGATTAATAAAATTTGTCATTGGTTGGAAAGGGAAAGAAGGGAAAATAGAAGAAATATCAAACCAAACTAGAGTCTAGCCAATGGGGCAAGAAGAAATATTTGTCCAAAATAAAATGCTTCAAATGTCATGAATTCAAGCACTATGCCACGAAGTTTCCACACAAAAATTCGAGCAAGAAGAACTCAGGAGGATAAGCAAGTGAAGCTTTGGCTTCATAGTTCAAGCTTGACTTCACCCTTATCGCATGCATGGTGATCACAATTATGGGGAGGGTGTGGTACTTGGACTTTGGTGCATCGTTCCACATGACAAGGTGTAGAGAGTTTTTTAGTGACCTGGAGGAGAAAGATTTATAGATGCACATCAAGCTAGGGGATGATGAAAGGTATCATGTGAATAGGATTGGTACAGTCACCTTTCAGAGGGATTCAAGATCTCCTCTCAGACTCAAGGATTTCATGTTTGTTCCAAGCCTAAAGAAAAATCTCATATTAGTTGCAGCTTTGGAAGACCGTGGTTATGATGTGATCTTTAGCAAAGGGAAATCATTCCTGAGACACATAGCCATGGGACATGTGAAGCATATCGGGGTTTGTTTTAAGAACCTATATAAGCTAGATTTCATAGACCATGTTGCATTAAGCACTAAGGCAGAGAAAGTGTAGGGCTGCGATGTCAGTGAACGTTGGAACAAAATACTTGGCCATTTTCATCATGGTGCCTTGAATATTATGCAACAAATAACCTCTAGCCTCCCTAAATAATCACTTGAGAAACACGATATTTGCAAAGGATTTACTTTGGGGAAGTATACAAAAACCACATTCCATGGTCGAGATATCAAAGCACATGCATTATTGGAAAGGATCCATTCTGATGTCTGTGGACCTTTCTCAATAGTCTCCACTGCTAGGCACAAATATTTTTTCATTTTTATTGATGACTTCTCAAGGAAGTGTTGGATCTTCTTCATGCAGAAGTAAGAGACATCCTACAAATTCATATAATTCAAGGTACTCATTGAGAAATAAACTAGTAAGAAGGTGAAATATCTTAGGAGCGACAATGGAGGTGAGTCGTGTCAAATGAATTGAAGAATTTATGTACGAAAGAAGGAATTCAATGAGAGTTGAAAAAACTCCGTAACCCACAACAGAATGGGGTGGTTGAGAGGAAGACACTTAGCATTGTGGGAGCTATGGGGGTTATGTTGCATGACCAAGGCCTACCACTGCATTAGTGGGCAGAGGCATGGAACACAATAACCTATTTGCAGAACTAGAGTCCTCATATATTCTAGGCATGATTACATCAGTGGAGGATTTCTCAGGGATAAATCCAGATTTATTCCACTTTAGAATTTTTGGAGCATCTGTTTTACTACTATATCTCCAAATAATCAAGGAATAATCTTGAGTCGACAACAGAATTGGGGGTATTTGTTGGTTACACAAAAACTCCTCATAACAACCATGTGTACTTTTCATCCCTTGGAATGATAGTTGTGAGAAGGAATGTAAATTTTGATGAGGAAAAAGTGATGCAATGATCTCTCAATAGGGAGCTTCAGATCCCACCAGAGGAGGAGCCTCATAAAGTTGTGGAGTAGTTGCAAATTGAGGAGCAAAGAGTGGAGACAACCACTCAAGAATAACCATCTAGAGAAGTCAGGAAAAGGACCATGGATGCTTATAAAATTGTGTAGGATGCGAGGGAGAATGTGGGAGCTCCTTCAAATTTCTATAGGCAAAGAAAGTAACCTGATCAGTACATTGGCTACCTGGATCTAATGAATAAGCTTGTAGACACAGAAAAAATGTTGTTGAAAATGATTTAACCCAATGTAATAATTAATTAAAATAATTTATATTTTAAAAATTATATATTAATTAACAAAATTTAAAATAATTAGTATTTTAAATATTATATATTAATTAATAAAATTTAAAATAATTAGTATTTTAAATATTATATATCAATTAATAAAACTAATTCAAAATGTTTTAAATATAATCTTTTTGTAATTTGATTTTCCAAATGTACAAAAATTATGAATATGGTTCGAAAAACTATTAAATTTTGTTGTAAATTTTATATAACTAAAGTTTTGATTCGCTTTTTAAATGCATAGATTTAAGAAAAGTAAGAAAAAAAATCTCAAAAGTCTACCCACGGGAAAATCAGGTTGAATAGAGTTGACAAATTAGATAGAGTATCATATATGTTTTGTTCAAAAATGAAAATGTGCCATAATAGATACCAAAACCTCAAAAAAAATTTGTAACAGTGAACCATGGAAAGAAAAAACAAAAGGAATCAAGCCTTGGAGGTCTAACATAAAACCTATAATTAAGAGTCTAAATGAGCTAGGTTGGTGGGTTCATCTACAGTGATATTAAGTAGATGATATTTGGATTTGGCTATCAATTCTGAGGACATGACTCTTCCATGCTTCTTTGTTACCCATGATCAAATGGTACTGACCATTTCCCCCTACTTTTATAGCTTGTCCATGTGAGCCTTGAACTCACTTTTTTATTTCTGACCAATGAGCGCTTGGTAAATGAAGTGTTTTATGTGTCAATATAGCTTCAACATTATGAAAAAAATAGTGTTGCAAGTATCAATGGTCCCTAAGTCTAGTAAAAAATGTGCAATGTGAGAGTGGATGTCTTCATCTTGGTAGTGTGCTCGCTCAACTTCCACCTTATCTTGAAAAGATTTAAGCCAATAGAGCTCAAACGTTTTGAAAAATGGTGTTTCAAGTATGAATGGTCCCTAATTCTTGCACAAAATCTGCAATGTGGGGGTGGATGTATTCATCTTGGTAGTATGCTCAACTTCCAACTTAGCTTCAAAATCTTTAAGATTTTTACAAGATGTAGGGGATAAAATAAATTGAAAATCTTTGGAAATCTCCATGATAGCAAATTATACATGGTTTGATAGGTGGGAAGTCAAATAAGTGACTTGGATATGAGATATGAAGGAATAAAATAACCAAGAAAGAAAAATTTTAGAGGTGATAAGAGTCCAATAGGTTAAGGAAACTAGCTAGGGATTTGTCAAAATATCCATGTCTATGACGGGGTACCAATAGTATTGGATATATGGCATGCAAAAATCATTAATTTTTCCTATTATCAATATCAATGTCGTAGGTTCTTAGACCATGATGTTGAAAAATGCAACAAGAAATTCTCAATTTGAATTTCCACATCAGCACACAACTTGGACACAGTTAACTGAGGTGACATGGATCTTGTCACTCATTTATCATAGTAAATATGAGTTATAGGAGTTATAGTTCAGTTAAGCACATGTGATTGCAAATTTGTAGCAATCAAGGTCAGTTGTTTCAAGTTGTTTTCAGTTAAGCTAGCTTTAACTATTGGAGGAACTAGTGGAAGGTCAGTTGTGTAGTGGGACTTCGGTAAAACTCAGTGATCATCCAGTTAACTAATAAATCAACCCAAAAAAGATATTTCATGCAAATAATTTGAGTTCCACAACTGTGGTGGATATTTTAAGGCAGTTTAACATAATTTATAGACTACTCTTGAGTGTACGCGTGTTTCATGTAGTCAAATGATCGACCCTCGGAATTGTAGAATCATTTTGGAGGAATTTCGTATATAATAGGGTCCTAATTTCTCAAGAATTATGCAAGTAAATAGGGGCTCAAGAAGAGGCATAAATTGGCTAATTTTGGGTCATATCTTCTCAGTGAGCATAGAGATAGGATATTCACTTGCATGTTGTGCTCAGTTGAGCGAATAAATTGTAATACATCTCTATTCATCAATTAATGCAAGCAGACAAAGGGGTTTTTAGAATATTTCTTTCCCTTGGAAAAACACTATGTGAATGTGAATTATTTATCATTCCATGTTCTAAATTGTGAATTGAATTCTGCAGAGTAGTAGAGTAGGTTTGTGTCTTGTGATTTTGATTAAAATTTCATAAGCAACTACAAATCTACATCATAATTTCTACAAGTACAAGAGTTGGATTCAAATTAGAGTATGAACTTTGAAGTTGTTTCCCAAGAGGATCAATTTTGCAGTTTATTTTAGGAGGATCTCTATAGAGTTGGGAAGATGAACTTCAATGAGTTGAGGCTAGATTATTCCTTAGAAGACAACTCTAATTTCATCACATGGAGAGATCGCATGGAGGCAAAATTGGATGACAATGGATTTTTAGAATACATCAAGACATATGATGCAAAACCACAGGCATATGATGCCCAAAAAATTTCTCAGTGGAAGAAGGATGTAGCTGATGGGCCTCTAAATTAGACATAAATTAAGGTCCATATAACATTTCTTAGGCCCATCTACCTCTCTTATGAACATAAAAGGATATATTAAATCTCTCCTTCTACACTTAATAATGTTTTCTTAGGAAGGTTTAAAGGTAATTGCATATTTGTGCTTAATATTGGTTATTTTTGTAGAATATTGGGCAGATTACACAGATTTGGAGAAGGAGATGATTTAGGGACTTTATCCCTGCCACTGGAATATCAATATTGGAGAATAAATGAGGAAAATGTCAGGAAATTATGGAGAAATCCTAGAGAGATTCAAGGGGGATGTCCACCCTCCTTAACTATTAAAGGCATCCAAGAAAACTGAAGACAAAGTGAACTCAATCTTTGTTGACTTGGAGTTAAGTGGACTGAATCACCCCAATGATCCCCCTCCAACAATTCGAATTCTAGAGGCAGCCAACCAACTCAAGACCAAGTGCGCTCAAGCCATACTTCACTTGGAGTCTCCAGCAAATCAAATTCCAAGAGGCAGTCAAGCAACTGAAAACGAAGGGGACTCAATCTATGTTTACTTGGAGTCAAAGTGGACTCAATCACCATTTTCAAGGGAGCTATTGGTAACTTCCCTGTAGAATAAATATAGCATAGCTAGAGCAACGAAGGAGTTAGTTAGTTAGCAAGTAGGTTGATTCTAGTCGATTCCATTTTATTCTTTGATTCCATTCAGAACTTTTTCTGCAATCTATTAGGCGTTTGCTGTTAAGACCTTCGAGATGTAATAAGACTGTATTCTTAATGTAATGAGTATTCATATGAATTTCTATTGATCTAGTTCCAGAGAGCTGGGCTCATGGGTTAGGGCCCAACCCATGTGCCTCACCTTCTCTACTGTTTCCATTCTTTTCTTTCATGTCATTTAGCTAGTTTTTATTCTTAACATTTAACTAGTTTGCTGGTATTTTTATTGATGTTTTAGTTCACTTCCTGTTATCTTTTGTTGTAGGTTTAATCTACTTACAGAGTGATAGAATAGTGATAAACTCCATAAAGCTGTGAGTTCAGCCTTCCCATCTCAACTCTGTCAATAGAGCTCGAGGAGGGTAGACCTTCCCACAGGCCAAAATTGTTTTTTGTTTGATTTATTGGAAGAAATTGTATTACCAAGTCCAAGCCTTCCTTTCACTATTTTATCTTGCATTTCTGTTTGTTTCCCATGCATGAATCTGTAGGTGTGTTACACCTCTAGACATTGCTCTTACGCCTCCATTCCCCTCCTTTTCTTCTCATTTTAACGTTGTACCTACCTAACACACTTAAGCCCTTCAAGCCGTATTCCTTTTCTTTTCTCCGTTCACGGTTGCCTTACCATTTTTATGCAAAACACGTGAAAAAAACATTCAAAACCACCAAAAACTCGACCTTTTCCTTTGATCCTCGAGTCTCCTGCCATCGTACATCGCACTTCGCAAATTTCAACTTTTTCCCCTTAACACTTACTGCTCGATCTTGCCGATTGCGATATTGCGAAACTGCCCCAGTCGTTGGTCCCACCGCCACATCATCCCTATCGCAAATTGCACCCTGCAACTTTTACCTTTCTCTTTAACACTTACAGTTGTTCTGGCCGATTGCGATATTGTGATCGCGCTCCGCTGTCGGTCCCACCGCCACGTTGCCCATCGCAAATCACACTTCGCACTATTTATATTTAACCTTTAAACACTTACTGCTCGGTCTTGCGATTGTGATATTGCGAAATCACAAATCGCAAATCACATAATTTTCCTTTTTTCATAACACTTACCACTTATTCTGCTGATGCGATAACTCCGCCATGTCACACTCCACCACGTCACGCATTGCAAATAACACTTCACACATTTTAGTTCATTCTATTAACCTTTACTGCTATCCCTTAAAACTTGCGAAGTAGCGATTGTGACATCGTACATCGCAACTTTTGTCCTCCATCACACTTTGCCATTGCACTTTTGAGCTCTGTCTGCTCCAAATTCATTTCTCATGCTATAATAAATTTTCATAAGGGTTTAACCCCCTCTTTCTGCTTCCAAACCTTGTTTCATGTGTTAAACCCCCCATTAGCCTCTTTTAGCCCTTTTCTTCCCTCTAAGCTACAAATTAACTATTTTGAATTAAAATTAAGGCATGGATATCTTAGTTTCATGACTAGGAGCATGGTAGATAGATCATAGGATAAGTAGAGTGCATTTAGCCATTTGGCCAAGTTAAGTGTGGTTTAGGATTAGTTTCCTCTCTGCTATTTGTTTTCTGCAAAATTAAATTAGTTTCCTTCCTGTCATTTATTTTTAGCAATTTAATTTAGATTCTTACAGTCATTTACTTCCTTCACATTTAATTAGTTCCATTTCTGTCATTTCCTTTCTGCAATTTAGTTTAGTTCATTGAAGTGTGACAAAATTCACTGAGAACCCCTAGAAGTAGCACTTTTTCGTAGAGCAGAAGAGGATGACATGAACAAAATGCATCTGCTTTGTATATAGCATTGTCAACTCAAATTTTGTATGAACCCCTGGTTGATAAGGTAAAGTAGGGAAGCGCCTGGGAGTTGCAGCACTCTTTGTGAAATACCAGGGCTCACTACTTTTTGGCGCTGTTGCCGGGGAGGTTTATAGTATATGCTTTGATTCTGTTTTAGCATTATTTTATGCTTTCCTTTTCACGTTGTTTCCAAAATATTGAAAAAAAAAAAAAAAATCCGATTTTCATGCCTCATAGGAGCAGGGATACTCATAATTTTTTTTTTTTAAATACTTCTCGAATACCAATGCCCCCCCCCCACTTGACCACATGGTGCAATAAGAACCACATCATCATACACTTTTGAAGGAAGAAGATATGGATGGATATGATGACAATGAAGATATTATTGGGTTTCCCATTCAATATATGGACATCAGTGTACCTATGAAGAACATCTCTCCATATTTCCTTCCCAACTTCCATGGTATGAGGATAGACAATCTGGAAAAAATTCTCTTTTAATTTGAGATACTTTGTAGGTCTTATGGCTACTTATCATACACTCAAAAACCGAGATTGTTTCCTACAACATTGAAGGATAGAGCTCTTAAATGGTTCATGAGTCTAGGTACTAATTCAATAAGATCATGGAATGATATGCAAAAGATATTTCTAGAAAAATAGAAAGATCATGATCTTAGAGAAGAAATTTTTAGAATGAACCAAGAAGAAGATGAGAGCCTTGAGGATCTAATAGAGAGGTTCATGTATAATGTTAATAGGGAAAAAATGCATCATCTATGATTTGACACACTAAAAACCCTCTTACTTAGAACAATTAGGGATGAGTGGATTGATCTCTTTAATCTCATGAGTAGAGGAGATGTATACCAATTGTAATTCGAAGAAATTTTTGAAACATGCAAGTGCATATCAAGAAGAAGGGAAAGAGTAAGTAAATCAACATCAACATTGGTAAGGCAAGATGAACTTGGAAATTTCCTTCATAACTTTAAAACATAAATACTTAGCAATCTAAGTGAACAAGTAGAAATGTTAAGAATGAAAAATGAGAAAAAAGAAGATGTTAATATTTTTTTTATCCATGCAAAATCATATGCTACTAAATGTTTTTCATCATTCCCCAGGTTTAAATAAGTTTACCAAGAAGACAATGGAGTAAGGCAATCACTAAAGAAGCTATGTTATGTAGCTCCAAGGATACCCTGGCAACCTAGTCAACTTGATATGATGAAAGGATCCCCTTCACATTTTCAAGCTTATTCACATCCATCTAAAACTAATTTGGATACACTCCCTCCTTGGAAACCTTGGCCAGCTCACCCCCAAAACCAACCTTGGAAACATGGTTGGCAAGGTCCTAATTGGGAAAATCCACAATATCCTCAATTTTCCCCTCCATATCCTCCATACCCAACTCCATGCTATCCCTACCATCCACCTCCACCACAACCACAACCTCAACCACATCAAAATCATATATCCACCCCCACTCAACTACCTATACCACCATTTCCAAACCCACACCATGAAGTATCTCAGCCCACTTACAATGTTGAGGTACAACACTACTAAACATATCCTCTTGATCTAAATTGTATGCATCTTAGTTCAAGAAAGGTATTGCAAAGAAGATATTTTCTTAATGTCATTGAAGGAAAACATAAAGAAGAAGAAGATATGAATGAGGAGATAAAAGAATCAAGGGTTGCACTTGATGAAGAGCAGATATCAGAATCAGATGTTGAGAAATTTCCCTCATGTTTACCAAAATTTCCTCTATGTGTTCAAGAGAACAATCAACAAAAAGAGGAAGATTTGAATGTCATAATAGCAGAGGACATCCAAGGTGATCCAACTCAGCAAGTGAACCAGGGGCATCACAACTATATTGACATATGGTTCCAAACAGTCATTACGCTGCAACAACACACTCTTCTCCAACAACACTTGATACAATCCCAGTCAAAGAAATTCATCTCTCATATTTAGGTACATGTTAGAGCATGTATTCCAAGTGTGCACCTGATTTTATCTGTCATCTTGATGTGTACATGGCTCCATTGGAAGTATTCCTAGACTTGAAAAAGTTTTTTTTTTTCAAGTAGAGTAGGAAAAGAAAAGAAAAGAGGGAAAGAATAAAATCTTAGATGAAAACCTCTTTGAGGCATCTGAGATTGGCTCACTGATTGAAAACCTCCATGAGGTGGTCATTGAGTTGAAAAAAAAGAGAGGAAAATAAAATATCCTGGGTGAAAACCTCCTTCGAGGCACCTAGGCAGACCTTCTAGTTGAAAACCTCATGGAGGCAGCTAGTAGGCCTTAAAAAAAAATTAAAAAAATTTGTGCATTTCTCCATGTATCTCTCTCTGATGAATGTAGGTGCTCTCCAACCTTTGCATGCAGAAAATAGCAAGTTGGCACAAGAAAATTTGGTCAACACTTTATTGAAAGGCAGTCAAACTTGGACTTCCTCCTCCTATGCTTAGAAGCTCCAAAAGGACCTCAAGCATACTATCGAATGCAACTTCAGAACCACCAAAGAGTGCTTCAATATCCATATCAGCAATAGCTTCAATATCACATGAAAAAAAAAATCAATGGTAAGGCTCAAGTATGCAATCACATAACCCTTTCTTCGAATCTATTTTAGCTTAATAAAACATTACAAAGTGTGAGAAGGAAAGTTTTTTTATATAGCCAAAATTAGTAGCAGAACAACCTCAGCCTTATCTAGCAACTAGCCTCACTTTTTCCACCAAGAAAAGGAACAAGAAAAAAGTAAAAAGGACTTAAGAAATTGGGCAGTAAGAATCTCATTGTAATAGAGGACAAGGAGTACCAAGGGGTAACCAAGGGTGAACTCAGTTCATAGAAAAAAGAACCGTGAGTTTAATTTGCATGCAATAAAAAGAAAAAAAAGAAAAGAGAGAAAAAAATCAAATAAAAGGAGGATCCACCACCTCTTAGCATGCAAAAACAAATTTTATTAAGGCATCTGAGGACCTCCATGAAGCACCTACAAGAACAATTTCAACAAGAAGAATAACGAAAATATTAGCAAAAGAGCAACCCATGGGCCAATAAAATAGAAAATGAAATAATCTAGCATGCAGGAAATACCATAAGGTAGGGAGGATGAATAGGTTGCTTAAAGGATGAGCAAAAGTTTCAGTAGGGGGGTGATGATGGGCCTCTAAATTAGACATAAATTAAGGCCCATATAACCTTTCTTAGGCCCATCTACCTCTCTTATGCACATAAAATGATATATTAAATATCTCCTTCTGCACATAATAATGTTTTCTTATGCTTTAATATTTTCTTAGGAAGGTTTAAAGGTAATTTCATATTTGTGCCTAATATTGGTTATTTTTGTAGAATATTGTGAGAATATTGGGAAAATTACGCATATTTAGAGAAGGAGATGATTTAGGGATTTTAACCCTGCAACTGGAAGATAAATATTAGATAATAAATGATTACAATGTCAGGAAATTATGGATAAATCTTGGAGAGATTCAAGGGGGTTGTCCACCCTCCTTAAATATCAAAGGCAGCCAAGCAAACTGAAGACAAAGTGCACTCAATATTTGTTGACTTGGAGTTAAGTGGACTGAATGACCCCAAAGATCCCCCTCCAGAAATTCGAATTCCATAGGTATCTAAGCAACTCAAGACCAAGTGCACTCAATCCATACTTCACTTGGAGTCTCCAACAAATCAAATTCCAAGAGGCAGCCAAGCAACTGAAGACGAAGGGCACTCAATCTATGTTTACTTGGATTCAAAGTGGACTCAATCACCAATTTCAAGGGAGATGTTGGTAGCTACCTTTTAGAATAAATAGAGCAAAGCTATAGCTAGGAAGGATTTAGTTAGTTAGCTAGTGGGTTGATTCTAGTCGATTCCATTTTATTCTTCGATTCCATTCATAACTTTTGCTGCAAGCTATTAGGCTTTTGATGTTAAGACTTTCGGGATGTAATAATACTGTATTCTTAATGCAATGAGTATTCAAATGAATTTCTATAGATCTAGTTCCAGAGAGTTGGGCTCGTGGGTTAGGGCCCAACCCATGTGCCTCAACTTCTTTGTTGTTTCCATTCTTTTCTTTCATGTCATTTAGCTAGTTTTTCTTCTGAAAATTTAGCTAGTTTGCTGGTATTTTTATTGATGTTTTAGTTCACTTCCTGTTATCTTTTTTTGTAGATTTAATCTGATTACAAAGTGGTAGAATAGTGATAAACTCCATAAAGATGTGAGGTCAGCTTCCCCTCTCAACTCGGTTAATAGAGATCGAGGAGGGTAGACCTTCCCATAGGCAAAAATTGCTTTGTGTTTGAGTTATTGGAAGAAATTGTATTACAAGTCGAAGTCTTTCTTTCACTGTTTTGTCTCGCATTTATTTCTGTTTCTCGTACATGAATCTGCAGGTTTATTGCACCTCTGAACACTGCTCTCATGCCTCCATTCCCCTCCTTTTTTTCTCATTTTAACGTTGTGCCTACCTAATTCACTGAAGACCTTCAAGCCGTATTCCTTTTCTTTTCTCCGTTCATGGTTTCCTTACCCTTTTTATGAAAAACACGTGAAAAAACAATTCGAAACCACCGAAAACCCGACCTTCATCTCCTCGAGTCTCCCGCCACTGTACATCGCACTTCGCAAATCACAAATTTTAGATTTTCCCCTTAACACTTACCATTCTATCTTGTCTATTGTGATATTGCAAAATCTCCCCCGCCGTCGGTCCCACCATCACATCATCCCTATCTCAAATCGAATCCCATAGTTTTTTTCTATTGCAAATCGCATCCCACAACTTTTTCCTTTCTCCCTTAACACTTACTGTTGTTCTGGCCGATTGTGATATTGTGATCATGCCCCACTGTCGGTCCCACCGCCATGTCATCGAAAATCACTCTTCTTACCATTTTTCTTTTACCTTTAAACACTTACCGCTCGTTCTTGTGATTGCGATATTAGGAAATCGCAAATCGCAAATCACATCATTTTCCTTTTTGCATAACACTTACTACTTATTCTGCTAATGAGATAACTCCACCACGTCACACTTCGCCACGTCACACGTCGCAAATTGCACTTCGCACATTTTATTTCGTTCCATTAGCCTTTGCCGCTATCCCTTTAAACTTGTGAAGTTGCAATTGCGACATCGCACATCACAACTTTTGTCCTCCATCGCACTCTGCCATCACACTTTTGAGCTCTGTCTGCTCCAAATTCATTTCTCACGCTATGATAATGTTTCATAAGGGTTTAACTCCCTCTTTCTACTTCCAAACCTTGTTTCATGTGATAAACCCACCATTAGCCTCTTTTAGCCCTTTTCTTGCCTCTAAGATGCAAATTAACTCTTTTTAATTAAAATTAAGTCATGGATAGCTTAGTTGCATGACTAGGAGCATGGTAGATAGATCATAGGATAAGTAGAGTGCATTTAGCCATTTGGCCAAGTTAAGTGTGGTTTAGGATTAGTTTCCTTTCTGCTATTTTTTTTTTGCAAAATTAAATTAGTTTCCTTCCTGTCATTTCTTTTCAACAATTTAATTTAGTTTCTTACAATGATTTCCTTCCTGCACATTAAATTAGTTCCATTTCTGTCATTTCCTTTTTGCAATTTAGTTTAGTTTCATTGAAGTGTGATAGACTTCACTGAGAACCCCTAGAATTAGCACCCTTTCGTAGAGCGAAATAGGATGACATGAACATAATGCATCTGCTGTGTATATAGCACTGTCACCTCAAATTTTGTATGAACCTCGGGTTGATAAAGTAAAGTAGGGAAGCCCCTGGGAGTTGCAGCATTCTTGGTGCAATACTAGGGCTCACCAGTATCCAAGGAGAGGAGAATAATCTTGGAGGGAGTATAGGATCACATTGAATCAAATTTACATGGGAAAGAAACTCATTTCGAAATGTTGCAGGCACTGACAGATCTATTCCAAAATAATAGTGACCATAGGAAACTAGTGCTCAAAGATAAATTTTGAAATATCAAGATGTAGAAGAATGACACTATTCCACAGTATATGAGTAGGTTCACATAATTTCATGATGAACTTGGTGTAAATATTGCAGAACATGACTTGGTAATCCTAGCCCTTCTAGGCCTTCCCAAGAGCTAGCATAGCTACCAAGATTTGGTGAACGGGAGAGAGAAACTACCAAATTGGGAACCCTTATGATCCAATTTGGTACAGGAGGAAATAAGGCAAAATAAAAGAGATGAGAATTCATCTAAGGGTGAGGATTAAGAAAATTTTGCATTGATTGGAAAGGGAAAAAAGGGAAAAGGGAAGAAATATCAAACCAAACGAGAGTCTAGCCAATGGGGCAAGAAGAAAGATTTGTCCAAAATAAAATGCTTCAATTGTCATGAATTCAAGCACTATGCCACGAAATTTCCACACAAAAATTTGAGAAAGAAGATATCAGGAGGAGTAGCAGGTGAAGCTTTGGCTTCATAGTTCGAGCTTAACTTCACCCTTATTGCATACACGGTGAGCACAATGATGGGGAGTGTGTGGTACTTGGATTCTGGTGCATTGTTGCACATGACAGGGTGTAGAGAGTTTTTTAGTGATTTGGAGGAGAAATATTAACAGATGCACATCAAGGTAGGGGACAACGGAAGGTATAGTATGAATGAATTGGTACAGACACATTTCAAAGGGATTCAAGGCCCCCTCTCAGACTTAGGGATCTTATGTTCATTCTAGGACTAAAGAAAAATGTCATCTTAGTTGTAGTTTTGGAAGACCGTGGTTATGATGTAATCTTCATCAAAGGGAAATCATTCCTAAGACACATAGCCATGGGATAGATGAATAATATCGCAGTTTGTTTGAACAACCTATATAAGCTATATGTTGAAGATCGTGTTGCATTAAGCACTAAGGAAGAGAAAGCGTAGGGTCACAATGCCAGTGAACATTGGCATGGAAGACTTGGCCATTTGCATCATGGCACCTTTAAGATTATGCATAAAATAACTGCTAGCCTCCCTAAAGGAGCAATTCAGAAACATGATGTTTGAAAAGGATGTACTTTGGGGAAGTATAAAAAAACCACATTCCATGATTGGGATAAAAAATCACATGCATTATTGGAAAGGATCCATTATGATGTTTGTGGACCTTTCTCGACAACCTCCATCGCCAGACACACATATTTTTTCATCTTTATTGATGACTTCTCAAGGAAGTGTTGTATCTTCTTCATGTAGAAGAAGGAAGACACATTCTCCAAGTTCATAGAATTCAAGGTACTGGACGAGAAAGAAAATAGTAAGAAGATGAAATCTCTTAGGAGCAACAATGGAGGTGAGTATGTGTTGAATGAATTCAATAATTTATGTGCGAAAGAATACATTTGACAAGAGCTGACAACACTCCGCAACCCATAACAGAATGGGGTGGTTGAGAGGAAGAACGATAGCATTGTGGGATCTATGAGGGTTATGTTGCATGACCAAGGCCTACCAATGCATTAGTGGGTAGAGGCATGCAACACATTAGTGTATTTGCAGAATCAGAGTCCTCATTATATTCTAGGCATGATTACATCGAAGGAGGATTTCTCAGGGAGAAAGCCAGATGTGTTGCACTTTAGAATTTTTGGAGTGTATGTTTACTACCATGTCTCCAAGAATCAAGGAAGAAGCTTGAGCTGAAAGTAGAATTGGGGTTACACAAAAACTCCTCACAACTACAGTTTGTACTTTTCACCCCTTAGAATGATAGTTGTGCGAAGGGATGTAAAATTTTATGAGTATAAAGCGACGTAGTGATATTTCGATAGGGAGCTTCAAATCCCACCAGAAGAGGAGCTTTTAGCTCCAAAGAAGGATTTTTAGAAAGTTTTGGAGTAGCCACAAATTGAGGAGAAGAGAGCGGTGATAACCACTCTAGCATAACCATCCAGAGAAAATAGAAAAAATACCATGGAAGTTGATAGAATTGTGCAGGATGCGAGGGAGGATGTGGTAGCTCTTTCAAATTTTTGCAAGCAAAGAAGGTAACCTGATCGGTACACTAGCTACATGGATCTAATGAATAAGCTTGGAGACAGTGAACAAATGTTGTTGAATTTTTTTTTTTTTTTAGAAATTCAATTTTAGAAATTATTTATCCCAATGTAATAATTAATTAAAATAAATACTCAGTTTTAAATGTTATATATTAATTAATAACATTTTAAATAATTATTATTTTAAATATTATATATTAATTAATAAAACTAATTCAAAATGTTTTAAATATAATATTTTTTGTAATTTGATTTTCCAAATGTATACAAATTATGAATATGGTTCAAAAAATTATTCAATGTTGTTGTAAATTTTATATAACTAAGTTTTTTATTAGCTTTCTGAATACAAATATTTAAGAAAAGTAAAAACAAAATATCAAAGGCCTACCCATGGGGAAATCGGGTTGAATAGAGTTGACCAATTAGATAGAGTATCATATATGTTTTGTTTAAAAATGCAAATGTGTCATAATAGATACCAAAACGTCCAAAAGTTGTTGTATCAGTGAACCATGGAAAGACAAAACAAAAGGAATCAATCCTTGGAGGTCTAACATAAAACCTATAATTAAGAGCCTAAATGAGCCAGGTTAGCGGGTTCATCTATAGTGATATTAACTAGATGATATTTGGATTTGGTTGTCAATTCTGAAGAAATGACTCTGTCATGCTTCTTTTTTATCCATGATCAAATAGTTATGAACATTTCCCCCTAATTTTCTAACTTGTCCATGTGAGCCTTGAACTCACTTTTTGCTTTCTGACCAATGAGCGCTTGGTAAATGAAGTGTTTTATGTGCCAATATAGCTTCAACATTTTGAAAAACTTAGTGTTTTAAGTATCAATGGTCCCTAAGTCTAGTAAAAAATGTGCAATGTGAGAGTGGATGTCTTCATCTTGGTAGTATGCTCGCTCAACTTCCACCTTAGCTTCAAAATATTTAATCCAATATAGCTCAATCGTTTTGAAAAACTTAGTGTTTCAAGTATGAATGGTCCCTAGGTCTAGTACACAATCTACAATGTGGGGATGTATGTCTTCATCTTGCTAGTATGCTCAACTTCCACCTAAGATTCTAAATCTTTAAGCTTTTTACAATATGTAGGAGAGAAAATAAATTGAAAATCTTGGGAAACCTCCATGGTAGAAAATTTTGCATGGTTTGATAGTTGGTAAGTCAAATAAATGACTTGGATAGGAGACATAAAGGAATAAAAGAACAAATAAAGAAAAACGTTAGAGGTGAGAAGAGTCTAATAGGTTAGGGAAACTAGCTAGGGATTTGTCAAAATATCCATGTCTATGACGGGGTACAAAGGGTATTGGATAGTTGGCATGCCAAAATCATTAATGTTTCCTATTATCAATATCAATGTTGTAGGTTTTGAGATCATGATGTTGAAAAATGCAGCAAGAAATTCTCAATTTTATTTTGCCTTGGCCAAATTGGGAAAATTTGAATTTCCACATCAATAGACAACTTGGACGTAGTTAACGAAGGTGACATGGATCTTGTCACTCAGTTAGATTAGTAAATTTGAGTGAGATTTCAGTTGAGCATGTGCAATTGCAAATTTGTAGCAATCAAGGTCAGTTTTTTCAAGTTGTTTCCAGTTAAACTAGTTTTAATTGTTGGAGGAACTAGCGAAAGGTCAGTTGTGTAGTGGGACTTTGGTCAAACTCAGTGATCATCCAATTAACTAATAAATAAACCCAAAATAACTATTACATGAAAATAATTCAAGTTCCCCAACTATGGTGGAGATTCCAAGGCATTTTAACATCATTTGTAGACTAGTCTTTAGTGTACACGTGTTGCATGTAGTTAGATGATCAACCTTGGGAATTGCGGAATCATTTTGGTGGAATTTCATAAATAATAGGGTCCTAATTTCTCAATAATTGTGCAAGGAATTAGGGGCTCAAGAAGAGGAGTAAATTGACTAATTCTAGGTCAGATCTTCTCAGTGAGCATAGAGATAGGTTATTCACTTGTAGGTTGTGCTCAGTTGAGCAAAGAAATTGTAATACATCTCTATTCATCATATTAATGCAAGCAGACAAAGGAGTTTTTAACGGTTTTCTTTCCCTTGGAAAAAAACCATGTGCATGTGCATTATTTATCATTCCATGTTTGTGATTGATGTTCTAAATTATGAATTTAATTTCGCAGAGTAGTAGAGTAGGATTGTGTCTTGTGATTTTGATTAAAATTTCATAAGCAGTTGAAAATCTACATCATAATTTCTACATAGTAGCATAATTGGATTCATATTAGAGTATGAATTTTGAAGTTGTTTCTCAGGAGGATCAATTTTGCAGTTCATTTTAGCAATATCTCTATAGACATGGGAAGATGGCCTTCAATGAGCTGAGGCTAGAGTATGCCTTAGAAGGAAACACTAATTTCATCACATGGAGACGTAATTGGATGACAATGGATTGCTAGCATACATCAAGACATATGTTGCAAAACCACAGACATCTAATGCCCAAAACATTGCTCATTGGAAGAAGGATGTAGCCAAGGAGAGGAGAATAATATTGCAAGGATTACAGGATCACATTGTCTCAAATATCCATGGGAAAGGAACTCATTTCACAATGTTGCAGGCACTGACAAATCTATTCCAAAATAACAGTGGCCATAGGAAACTGGCGCTCAAGGATAAATTTTCAAATATCAAGATGCAAAATAATGACGTCATTCAACAATATATGAGCAGGTTCACATAAGTTCGTGATGAACTTGGTGGGGTTGGTGTAAATATTGAAAAATATGACTTGGGAAGCCTAGCCCTTCTAGGCCTTCCCAAGAGTTGGCATAGCTACCAAGATTCGGTGAAATGGAGGGAGAAGCTACCGAATTGGGAATGCTTATGGTCCAATTTGGTACAGAAGGAAATAAGGCAAAATACTAGAGATGGGAATTCATCCAAGGGAAAGGATTAAGAAAAAATTTCATTGGTTGGAAAGGGAAAGAAGGTACAATGGGAGAATGTAATATTCCTTCTTTTTGGTGTTCCTTATGACAGAGTTAGGATGGACTTCTAGAGTTGGGAGTAGACAAGTCACAGGTACAGGTTGGGGTCATTAGCGGGCCTAGGGGTTTTTTGAGGAGTTTTTATGAGGGCCAGTGGAATTCCCTTGATATATTCCATCAACCAGACAATTTACCTTTCGTTTCGATGCATTCTGAAAACTTTCGGAAAATTGAGTTATTTTTGGGCTTAACTCAATTAATTACACTCAAGGTGGAATCGAAGGAGTAATATGTAATAGAACACCTTAGTGTAATAGCTTAGTGGGACAAAAACGATAATACCTACATGATGGGATGGTTGGACACGAGTTTCAGTGACCCAAGGAGACATGATAACTGATTTACCCTTTTCTGCATTAAAAATGAATATTTTAATTGGAAAATAAGAGGGAAAACTGCTCCATGATTAAAATAATAATGAAATAGAAGGCTCTAGAGGGGTCCATGAGATCTATAAAATAAGAGGAGGAGGCCATTGAGGAATATATTGGATTTGAACATTTTCTTGTGTGATAGCTTTTAGAACTTGGTTCTCTGCGTCATTGGTAGCCCCAGGACGAAACCCTCGGGTGTATTAACGAGTGTTGGATGAAAAACCAACTCTCTTTGAGGAGACTTCATTCAGGAGTTTCACAAAGCTTTAGGGATATTTGAGTGAGGATCATTCATATATTCAATTGGTGCTTCATTGTTTTCAGTGGATTCAGTGGCAGCAGTTGTCAGAGGGAGAGTGCAGCAGTTCAGTTTTGGAGGTCAGCGAAATGCAGCAATGTAGCAGATCCTTGATTCCGGATTATATCTCAGCTATGTTAGATATTTATCTGTCCCACATATAAACCCCAGTTTATGTTATAATAAAGCTGAGGTTATTTACTGCATCATTGTGCTATGGAATTGCATAAAATTTATATGTCTTATTTTACATGGCAATCTTCTGTAAATCAATGTTGATTTTACGGCATGATGTTGGGTTAAATTATTTTTTGCAAAAAATTTTGAAATATCTCGTTTGGTATATTACAGTGGTATCAGAGCTGGCGATCTTTCCAGCGTGAGGTTTATTGCAGATAAATTTCAAAGTAGGTTCATTATCAAATTACTGAACTTTGTTTCATTGAAGTAGTGTGAAATTATTGCCTAAGCAGTTAGCGAATTCCCTTTGAAATTGTTGGATTATCTGATCAATAATTTTTTATGGGAAGCCCACTAACGTTTCATCTCAAATTCACATCTTGTGAAGGGGCCAAAAATTTATTTGACAAAGGGTTGATTATTACAAAAGCCGACATGAAATTATAATCAAACACTGTGGGGTCGCAAGCTAAAAGGGGTCGAAATATCTCTGGCAAAGTATTTTTCCAGTTTGACACAGATCAAGCGGAACCAAGCCCAATTCATATGTCGAGCCATTTATTGGAAAAATGAGTTCAAAATTTTGAATAAAGTCAGGATTATTTAGCGATGGGGACGTTGTAGCCAATATGGGGCTTGTGCATGTTTAGGTTTCCAGGGTATCGATGTATGGAGGAGTGCGAGCTAATGCGGTGTTTGGATTATAATTGCTGAGCTAGATTCGTCAAAATCAGTTCGATCCCCTTTTCCAATCGTCCGTGGATGTAAATATTATGTGATGGGGCCACAATAACTTTGCGTTAAATAGACGCATTCTGCCATAAAAGGGTGGTCTAACCGCTAGCTTCATATTTCGTGGCTATTTCGGGAAGCTGGATCAACTTGGATATCGGACGAAGTGTGGATGACAATGTGGATGAGAGAAACCACATTTTATTTTCTTTTTCAAAGAGTGCATTGCTTCTTTCCAGCCGCGAGTGGTATATGGTGCGAGTAGCCTGAAAAGAGCATGTTCTGGATGTTTAATCCATGCACAACGTGAATATGCAGTGGGTTTGGCTGCTTGGCACATAACCAAGGAGTCCACGGGCAATGATTTGTGGTGAGGATAACTTGACGCGGTTGTCGCATTGAGAGGAATTCATAATTTCTACACTGACCCATTATTCATATTAAGGGAGAGAATATCCTTCGTGCTCTGTGAGGAGACACAACCGTGTTGCAGCGTGCACACCTTAAACAGTTACAAATTTTTCCTCGGTGATGACAGAGTATCACACATGCTCTATGAATCATTGTTTCACCTATCCCAGTCTGGTCGAATCAGGCGTATCATTGTTCTACTCCATTCGCGTGGTTTAGCTTGGGCGAGACAGTGTTTTGCGAGGCTTGGAAGTTGGCACAATATGTCGCTAATTAAAGGAGGACGCATTGAAACCAACTTTGTTTCTCTTGACTGGAACCTGTATCAGGACAAGTATCAAATTATCTAATTGTTGGGATGCGTTCTAGTTGCATATGTCATAATATCCCCCATTGTTGTAGGGTGAGCATAAATATACGCAGAGGATAGGTCGCACGCATCTTCTGAGTTGATATTGGCCAGAGAAAGATTACGTAAAGGAGAACTCTATAGGTGATTGTAATCAGACCAGTATTGGGTTGAGAATTATTATTTTAACAAAACATGTGCATCCTAACCATGATCCGAACTCTTCATTGAGCGGATCGAGTTCACTGTGGGTTTGACGCAGTGGGCATGTTCATCATGTTAGATGAGGCCACTAAAAGGGTAGAGTCCCAAGCTCTGCTGCCAATAGCACACACATTGACAATCATCGCTCCGAAAAATAAACACATGAAGGCAAGAGGGACCAAGCTGGGTGCCAAAGAGATAACACGATATTACCTGTGCAACTCAGTTAGAACGTGAAGAAATTCTGATCATGGGGGCAATTTACAGGTCAGGTTAGTAAATTATATGCTGTCTGATTTTGAAGATTTATAGCCTTATATTTATCAAGACTATCTCATGTAGCTACTTGGGTATTAAACATGGTTTATATCATATTTTTATAGTGGAGTCCAGAGTCTTGATCTGTCAAGGCTTATCTATAATTTCCATTGTATTAATTTTGTAGCTTGTATAAGTTGTTGAACAATGAACTTCTTAAAACACCTTGTGAACTAGCAAATAAATACCTCAATGGACTACGATATAGACTAGAAAACAAAACTGAACAACAGACCTCTTTCAAAAGGGGTTTATTCCATTCTTTAAAAGAAAGAGCCAAGGGATCTACAGAAAAAAAGCATAGATAGGGCACAAAATATTTGCATTGGGAACAAAATGGAAACACATGAGGGCCACATGGAGGATGCTTTACAAACTAGACGATCTGGATACACTCCTCTCTGAAATGAAGTAGTCAGAAGGGAGAAAACTAATTTGGGCATTAAAACCAGTTATGCTTGCTCTCATACAACCCAAGTTCTTGGAGGAACCTTGTGAAGAGGTTAGCCTTCCAGTTGCATCTTGTCTCAGTAACATCATGAGACTATCCAAACCTATAGCTCCATACAATGATGATGTTATGAGGAGGATTCTCAAATTTATAGTAGAGACTTTTCAAGACTTGGACAACAGTGCAGGCTCTACCTTTGGGAAGAAGCTTGAGATTTTAGGAGGTATGGCCACATTCAGAACATATGAACACATAATGTTTGATCTTGAGTGTGATAGCTTGATTCGACAGATGTTCCAATGCTTCTTGAGCATTAGGAGACATCATCCTGACATAGTCATAGCACACATGCAGTCCATCCTGTCATCATGTATGAGATACTGTGATGCCATTTTCCGGGAGTTGCAGACTAGGTTGTTGAGCATATGGAGGAGAGAGCAGTTGGTATCACCTGTTGCTTATGAGTTATCCCAAGGGTTGGTTGAGCGAAACGTTGGGATATTCAAGAGACAATTGACCAGGGAGGAGTTGGTCCATTTTGGAGGATCAGGCAGTAAGAACGAATTGAGGGGGAAGGGACTTTGCTTCATCTACAAAGAACCTTGGGGACTTGACCACTCATGCTTGAGAGATGTAGATGAGGTGGAAAAGGTAGAGCAAGAGGACATTACTTCTGTATGTCAGGATGAGGGATCTTCTTCGGATGATTCCATGGTGTCATATGAGGATGCTTCTAGGGAGTGTGAGCAGTCATGTGGAGTTGATGACAACAGGCCCAATTTGTATTCTCGTGTGCATGGTGAGTAGTTAGGGGAGTCTATGGGAGATGTCATGGATGATGAGTCACTTGTGATGATTCAGCCGGAGCAGCATATGGTGGAGCATGAGTCAGCTAAGTAGGAGGCTATGCGCATCATGCATGATAGTCCTTTGGGGGAGAGCCAGATGGAGACTCACATCATGAGTATGTGGTGGATATGTGGCTAACCTTGGGATCAGCCAATGAGGAGGAGTAGACAGATGTATAGACATCTAGTACGGTGATAGTAGTTGTAGATACTTATCCTCCGGAGATGTTATAGGTTGATGGGATAGTTTTGCGGGAGGCTAGTAGATAGCTAGAGTATGAAATTCTCAATCTGGAGAGGGAGCAACTGTTGAAGATGGTGGTGCATCCATATTTGGGCCGACCCACTGATGAGGTGCCGGTAGATGCACATACAGTTAGCAGGGTTTCAATACTCTCCAGGAGTACATCGATGGGGCTTACAACATATCTTGCCCACTTTGGTCTACTATAGAGAGAGGGGCCTTCTTTTTCAGGAAGTTCCTATTGACAGGCGAGAAATAGTAGCATGAGCTGAGTACGAGTTGGAAAAAACACACCAGAATTGTTACGTATGCATGTGTCACTGCATTTAATTCTTCTTCTGGGGTAGATTGGCAGGTTATCATGAGCTAGTATCTTATTGATGGTACAATCTTCTTAGTCAGGAGCATAGCAGAGTAGGGACCCTTAGACATCGATGGGGCTTACAACATATCATGCCCATTTTTGCCTACTATAGAGAGAGGGGCCTTCTTTTTGAGGCAGTTCCCGTTGACAGGCAAGACAGAGTAGCATGAGTTGATTACGGGTTGGAAAAAACACACCAAAATTGTTACGTATGCATGTGTCACTACATTTAATTCTTCTTCTGAGGTAGATTGGTGGGAGATCATGAGATGGTATCCTATTGATGGTACAATATTCTTAGTCAGGAGAATAACGGAGTAGGGACCCTTAGACATGGAAGATGCTACAATTTCTAGTTGGCAGTCGGACATGGGTCGACAGCTCTTCATTATTCCATTCTGACCTCAGGAGAGCAGGGTTAGCATTGGATTGAGTCAGGAGTTGGACTGGAGGGAGGTGATGAGTTGGAATTCTGTTTATGGAGTATCATTCTTAGTCCCAGGTAAATTTCGGCAGGAGCACTTGGAAAAGAGAGATGTTGCATGTTCCATTAGGCCATGGATTGTGGGCCAACAATCCATCAGTATTTCAGTAGCGCTAGCCCAACATTCACAGATTAGGATTGAATTTGGCCTAGGCTGAAGGTTGGATTGGAGAGAGTGGCTGAGTTGGTATTCGCTTCATGGGTCGACAACTATAGCTAGAGAGAGTGTGTGGTCCAAGCCATGGGATTCAGGTGATGATTGGCCATGGTGGCGTTGGGATCCGGGAGGATCGATTGATGATAGGTGTGGTGAGAGGTCAGTTTGGGATCTTGACATTGAGGGGTGTGTTCCGAGTAGCTTGACACAAGAGCATAGCCGCACTCGGGGGTTTGTATGGGATCCGGGCATTGGGTCTTAGTTGCATCGGGCCAACAGGGTGGCCCACATATTTGGATTTCTTGAGGGCAAGCAATCTTGGGGTTGAAGGTCTGTAATATTCCTTTTTTCTGGTGTCCCTTATGACAAGGTTAGGATGGACTTCTAGAGTTGGGAGCAGATAGGTCACAGGTACAGGTTGGGGTCATTAGTGGGCCCAGGGGTTTTGGGAGGTTTTGAGGATATTTTATGAGGGATGGTGGCATTCTCTTGATATATTCCATCAACTAGACAATTTTCCTTTCGTTCTGGTGCATTCCTACAACTTTTTGAAAACTGAGTTATTTTTGGGCTTAACTCAATTAATTACACTCAAGGTGGAATCCTGGGAGGAATATGTAATAGAACACCTTAGTGTACTAGCTCATTGGGACTGGAACGAGAATACCTACATGATGGGATGGTTGGACATGAGTTTCAGTGAACCGAGGAGACATGATAGCCAATTTACCCCTTTCTACATTAAAAAGGAATATTTTAATTGGAAAATAAGAGGGAAAGGTGCTCCATGATTAAAATAATAATAAAATAAAAGGCTATAGAGGGGTCCATGAGATCTATAAATTAAGAGGAGGAGGCCATTAAGGAATATCTTAGATTTTATCATTTTCTTGTGTGAGAGTTTTGAGAACTTAGTTCTTTGCTTCATTGGTAGCCTCGGGATGGAAACCCTTGGGTGTATTTCCGAGTGTTGGACGAAAACCCAACTCTCTTTGAGGAGACTTCATTCAGGAGTTTCGCAGATCCTCAAGGATATTAGAGTGAGGATCATTCAAATATTCAATTGGTGCTTCATTGTTTTCAGTGGATTCAGTGGCAACTGTTGCCGAAGGGAGAGTGCAATAGTTCAGTTTTGGAGGCTAGTGTAGTGCAACAATGTAGCATATCCTCGAGGCCAGATTATATTTCAGCTATGTTAGCTATTCATCTTTCTCGCATTTAAACCCTAGTTTATGTTATAATAAATATGAGATTATTTATTGCATCATTGTGTTATGGAATTTCATAAACTTTATGTCTTATTTTACATGGAAATATTCTGTAAATAAATGTTGATTTTATGGCATGATGTTGGGTTAAATTAATATCTAAAAAATTTGTTGAAGTGTCCCATTTGGGATATTACAGAGAAATCTCAAACCAAACCAAAGTCTAGCCAATTGGGCAAGAAGAAATATTTTTCCAAAATAAAATGCTTCAATTGTCATGAATTCAGGCATTATGCCACGAAGTATCCACACAAAAATTTGAGCAAGAATAACTAAGGAGGAGCAGAAGGTGAAACTTTGTCTTCATAGTTCGAGCTTCACTTCACCCTTATCTCATGCATGGTGAGCACAGTGATGGGGAGTGTGTGGTACTTGGACCCTGGTGCATCATTCCACATGACAGGGTGATGAGAGCTTTTTAGTGACCTAGAGGAGAAAGATTTATAGATGCACATCAAGCTAGGGGACGACAGAATGTATAGTGTGACTGGGATTGGTATAGTCACCTTTTAGAGGGAGTCAAGATCCCCTCTCAGACTCAAGGATGTCATGTTCGTTCCAGACCTAAAGAAAAATCTCATCTTAGTTGCAGTTTTAGAAGACCATGGTTATGATGTGATCTTTAGCAAAGGGAAAGCATTCATGAGAGACATAGCCACAATACTGGTGAATCATATTGAGGTTCGTGAGAAGAACTTATATAACCTATATGCCAAAGACTGTGTTTCATTAAGCACTAAGGCATATAAAGTGCAAGGTTGTGATGTCGATGAAATTTGACACAAATTACTTGGCCATTTGCATCATGGTGCCTTAAATATTATGCAAAAAATAACCGCTAGCATCCCTAAAGGAGCACTTGAGCAACATGATGTTTTCAAATGATGTACTTTGGGGAAGTATGCAAAAACAACATTCCATGATAGAGTTATCAAAGCACATGCAGTATTGGAAAAGATCCATTATGATGTCTATGGACCTTTCTTGACAACCTCCACTTCTAGACACAAATATTTTTTCATTTTTATTGATGAATTCTCAAGGAAGTGTTGGATCTTCTTCATGTGGAAGAAGGAAGAGAAATTATCAAAGTTCATAGGATTAAAGGTACTAGTTGAGAAAGAAACCAGTAAGAAGGTGAAAGATCTTAGGAGTGACAATGGAGGTGAGTATGTGTCGAATGAATCCAAGAATTTATGTGTAAAAGAAGTCATTCAACGAGAGATGATAACACCCCTCAACCCACAAAAGAATGGGGTGGTTGAGAGGAAGAACCATAGAATTTTGTGAGCTACGAGGGTTATGTTGCATGACCAAGGCCTACCACTGCATTTTTTGGTAGAGGCATGCAACATAATATTCTATTTATAGAGCCAGAGCCCTCATTAGATTTTAAGAATGAATACATCAGAGTATTTATTGGGGAGAAATACAGATGGGTTGCACTTCAAAATTTTTGGAGACTCAGTTTACTACCATGTCTCCAAATAATCAAGGAAGAATATTTAGCCAACAACAGAACTGGGTGTATTTGTGTGTTACACAAAAAATCCTCACAAATACTGTGTGTACTTGTCATCCCTTAGAATGATATTTGTTGGAAGGGATGTAAATTTTTATGAGGAGAAAGTGATGCATTGATATCCTGTTATGGAGCTTCATATTCCACTAGAAGAGGAGATTTTAGCTCCAAAGGAGTAGCCTTTGGAAGTTGTGGAGCAGCCACAAATTGAGGAGCACAGAGTGGAGACAACCACTCAAGCAAAACCATCTAGATATGGCAGAAAAAGGACCAGGGAAGGTGATATAATTTTGTAGGATGCGAGGGAGAATGTGGGAGCTCCTTCAAATTTGTGCAGGAAAAGAAGGTAACTTGAGCGGTACACTGGATACATGGATCTAATGAATAAGCTTGTAGACACTGAACCATCGTATTTAGAGGAAGTAGTAGATAAACCTATATGGGTTGATGCAATGGTGGAGGAATACGAATCCATTGTAAAGAACAATGTTTGTTAAGTGGTCCCAAGACTAGCAGATAAATGAGTTGTGGGTTCGAGATGGATCTTGAAGGTAAAGCTTACAACAGAGAAAGCATAGAAGAATATAAAGAGATATTTGTGGCCAATGGATACTCTCAAGTTGATGGAATTGACTATGAGAATACCTTTGCTTCTGTATCAAGGTACTCATCCATTTTATCAATTATTGCACTAACTCCGCAAATGGGGTGGAGGATCCACCAGATGGTTGTAAAACCAACATTTCTCAATGGCGTTATTGAGGAGGAGGTGTACATCAAGAAACCAGAAATTTTTGAAACATTTGATTGGGAGTCTCCTGTGTGCAGACTTAAGAGAGCATTGTACAGTCTGAAGCAAGCACCCTATGCCGTGTACACCAGGATCGACAACTATCTTACTGGTTTTGGCTTCAACAAAATTGAAGCATATGAAAATCTCTATCATATCTTGGTATAAGGTAAATTTCTTATTATTGTCTTATATGTGGATGGTGTTATTTTAACTAGTGATGAGCAGCTGATCAGATCTTGTAAGGAGTATCTTGCAAGAAATTTTAAATGAAGGACATGGGTCTCATGCACTACTTCGGTGGGTTGGAAGTATGGCAAGGTGATGGAGAAATATTTGTATCTCAAGGAAAGTATGAAAATGAGATACTCTCATGGAGAGTTGTAAACCCATGGAGACACCTCTAGAGACCAACTAAAGTACAAAGGATGTCACTTCAGGTGAAGAAGTGGATGCTACCATTTATTGGTAGCTAGTGGGTTCACTAATGTATATCGTGAACACATGACTAGATATGTGTTATGTAGTCAACCAAATGATCCAAGCTATGGCTAGGCCAAATTTTTTTTTTGGAAGGAAGCTAAGCATGTTTTACGGTACCTCATAGGCACTAATTTGGACTATGGTACAAATGAACAGAGCGAGTGAAGTTGTGTGGCTTCAAAGATGCAGATTAGGTAGGGAGTCCATCTGACCAAAATAGTACATTAGGTGTAATTTGTAGTGTTGGGTCCACAATTATTTCCTAGTGAAATAGGAAGTAAAGATATGTGGCGCTCAACTCGACAGAAACATAGTACAAGGTTGCAAGTCAAACAACATGTGAGGCGACATGGATGAGAAAGATACTTGTGGGATTGTTGGGTCAGATGATGGATCCAACTGTGATCTATTGTGATAATCAAAGTTACATTAAGCTCTCTGAGAATATGGTATTTCACGATTGATCCAAGCATTTAGATATCTGGTATTACCATTTACGAGGTTGTGTGCAAAGGTGGATAATGTTACTACAATACATTCTGATAAAGGAACAAGATGTTGACATTTTGACAAAGGATTTGTTAAGAGGGAAGTTCGAATTCCACACATGCAAAATAGGGGTGGTTGATAATCCTTTTCTTACTGAGAGGTAGTGTTGAAAAATGCAACGAGAAGTTCTCAATTTGATTTTTCCTTGGTCAAATTTGGAAAATTCGAATTTCCACATCAGCAAACAACTTGGATGCAGTTAACTGAGGTGACATGGCGCTTGTCACTCAGTTAGCTCAGTAAATTCGAGTTAGAGGAGTTAGATTTCAGTTGAGCATTTGTGATTGCAAATTTGTAGCAATCAAGGTTAGTTATTTCAAGTTGTTTTTAGTTAAAATAGTTCTAACTGTTGGAGGAACTAGTAGAAGGTCAATTGTGCAGTGGGATTTCATTCAAACTCAATGATCATCTAGTTAACTAATCAATCAACCCAAAATATCTAGTGCATGCAGAGAATTCAACTTTTGCAACTGTGGTGGATATTCCAAGGTAGTGTAACATCAATTGTAGACTATTCTTGAGTGTACAAGTGTTGCATGCAGTGAGATGATCGACCTATAGAATTGACGAATCATTTTGGAGGAATTTCCTAAATAATAGGGGCCTAATTTATGAGGAGTTATGCAAGGAAATATGGGCTCAAATAGAGGCATAAATTGACTAAGTCTGGGTCAGAGCTTCTCAGTGAGAAGAGAGATAGTTTATTCACTTGCTAGTTGTGCTTATTTGAGTAAAGCAATTGTAATACATCTCTATTCATCATATTAATGTAAGCAAGAAAATGGGTTTTTAGCAAATTTCTTTCCCTTGGAAAAATATTGTGTGCATGCGTGTTATTTTTCATTGCATGTTTGTGATTGATGTTATAAATTGTGAATTGAATTACGCAAAGAAGTAGAGTAGGTTTGTGTCTTGTGATTTTCATTAAAATTCCATAAGCAGTTTCATATCTACATCATAATTTCTACACATGATATAGAGTTATGAACGTAAAGTGAGTAGGAGAGCCTTCAAGAAGGTATAACTTACCATTAATATCATTTGCAACATATGTAGAGGGGCTAGTAAGAGGCAACACATATCCAAGATGAACTCCAAATCATGCTCTATCATCCAATTTTTTCAATCCTTCAAACACCCAATTTATAGATTATTTAAATATCAGTATACTAATTCATCAAATTTTATTGAAAAATAATTTAAATAATTTTTTTTTTAATATAATTTTAATTTTTTCTTCCAAAGAAAAAATTGAAATTTTATTCAACCTGTAAACAAGGAAAAAATTACATTTTTTAGATACCCAAAGGCATTCAAATACATCAAGCCGAAAAGCCTAAAAAAATTGAGCAAAAAGCTCCAAAGAAAGACAATCCTCCACTAAATGGAGGTCCACAAAAACCTGGACAAAACTGGAAAACAACTATAAAAATTATATTTTGGGGCTAAGTATAAAAACACTTAACTACCCTTTTATAGATTTATTTTTCTCTACTTTTTTCCAAGCTCCTTGATTGGGAGTCACATTTACAATTGCTAAGTTGATTCTCTTCCAACATTTCCATTTTATGCTTAACCACTTTTGAAAAAATCTCTTTGTCTGAGTATTAACTCTTAGATGCATTGGGTATTTTGATACCTCCCATCCCTTTTTTAGTTGGAGGTGCTTTGATATACTACACTGAAAATGTGATTGTTGTTGTTTCCATCACTTGAAAACTTTGAATCAATGTTACCTTCTGTTTAACCCCTTTTCCCATTGATATTCCTTGTGATTTCCTGACATCCGTAGAATTCTCCATTATTCCATCGTCCTTCTCATATGAGGAAATTTATTCCTAAAACTTCCAACCCTTTGGCTTTTAGGGTTTTTTCTTTCTCACTTTTGGATATTTCTTTGCATGTGGACACGTATTTTGAAGGTGTCCATTTTGAAGACAAATACGACATCAAAATGTTATATTTTCAAAATCTAAATGTTGAGTCCACTGAAAACTGGTATGAATCAAGTCAATACGATCAAGTAGACTTTTGTGAAGGTATACCTTTACACAAATCCTAGAAAAGGTAAAAATTCCCTTTGAAGGCCTCTCCAGATCCATATTCACATACTTCCCCAAAGTGTTTCCAATTCCTTCTAACGCTTGGTGGTGCCAAAAAGGAATATGAAGGTTGTGTAATCTGACCCAAACCGACATTTTGGAAACCATCATGGTGTTGGAATCAAACCCTGGAAACCACGGGGTTATAAAAAGGCTCGCGCTGCCCCAAAACCATGGTCCCTCATTGAGAATGAAATGCACATCCTTCAAGGAAGCAAATCATATAATGAAAAAATCCTGGAACACAAATGGATATCACAATTTGAGGTCTAATTTGTACATACCCAATGATGAAGATCCTTTATTTTTTGGAAAGAAACGGTTAAATCAACAAATGAATCCTTGGGATTGGAGGGTGGAGAACCTTTCTGTAACTTCCAAAATAATTAGCACCATTTTTGGAGCTTAATTCATCTATTCCACTATGTAAGGTCCAGGAATATTGATGTTTAGATTAGAATTTTTTTTGTGACTCAAACTTTCCCTTCATTTGTATCCTTGAACGAAGTTGGTCCCTTAGGGATATTGGGACCAAGTAAACCTCCCCTCAGTCACAAATTGATGATAATAGAGGATTTTCATTCAATGCCATAATATTTCAGCAGAGAATCATCTTGCAAAGATCTACTCACATAAATAAAATTTTGGATCTCCATCGGGATAACTAGTTTATTTTGGATCTTAAGCTTCAGATCAAGTACCAAGTTCATTGACCGAATCCCTATGAGGATCAATCTCTCATCTAGGGTTCTTGCAAAAATTTGAAAGATACCCTCCACTTCCAGATTTAGATGAAATATCTCACAGCTAGAATATTTTTCCATCAAATCTCCTTCCCTCTATGCCTCGCATCCCATATCAGGACCAATATCACACTTCGAGAGGGGAAATGGATTTGCGGGCCTATGCATAAACCTTTTATTATTTTTTTCCACAAATCTACATAACACAGGATTCTTGCGAGCGAAAACATCATCAGAAGACCACATATCTGCATCTGTCAAGTAGATCCAAGCGCAAAGAGGCACCTTAGTCTCTCTAATTATGTTGATCTGTTGTTACAACCAATGCATGTGCATTCAATATTTTAAATAACCATATTCTACTGCATTTCTCTCCACAAGATCCACTACATCATAAGGTCATAATCCAACGGATGTGCAGACATAGAAAACCAAGACTCGATCACCATTCCATCTTCGACTGCAATCTCCCTGAAATCTAACGACAACAACGTTCAAGCTTGCAACCTTCGAAACCCTAACGCCGCTACAAATCACCATCGTCTCCCCTGTTTTTTTAGTTTTTTTTTTACTAAATTCACTTTATAAAACAAATATCCATATTTAATATCATTTCATTATAACCTACTAATATAATTAATAAATTTCACTACTCATACACACTAATATTATAGTTACTTTCTTTTCTTCTAATATTTTTTATGAAAAAAAGAATAAAATAGATTTGTCTCATCAAATTACAATTTTTTTTTATTTTTTAATAATTATTTTATGTCTATATTATTTAATGATTTTTAATTAATTATTAAACTATGCAAAAATTATTTATTAAATACAAAAATAATTAATATTTAAAAACCATTAATTAATTAATAATTATTTATTTATTTTATATATCTATATTATTCATTTACTATTATACATTTAATTTTAAATATTATTTTTGTATTTTAATATATATATATATATATATATATATATATATATATATATATATATATATATATATATATATTTAATCCAGTATTTTGATTAAGGTATATCTACTTTACTTTAGAGAGCAAGTTTGTGTTTACTAAATTGTTTGATTCGATAATATTTTATAAATTTTAAAAAACATGGTTGAATTTAATATTATCTAATAATGTTGATTGAGCAATATTATATTTTTAAGAATTAATTTGATCAATAAATATATTATGTGAAAGTTTTAAAAAAGTAGTAAAAGAAAATTGAAAAGTGAATTTTATTTATTTTTTATATTATTAATTGATTTTTAAGTTAAAATTTATTTAAATTTTTTATTGAAAAATAAATATATATATATATATATATATATATATATATATATATATATATTTTATTAATTAAATTTATTTATTTTAATATTTTAATTTGAATTTTTTAATGTTTTTGTTATGGTTTAATAGTTATGTGTGGAGAATTGGTCCCTACAAAAATCTAATTTTAATTATAGGTAAGATTATGTATGCATGTTGCTCTATTTCTTCAATTAAAAAAACAAAACAAAAAAACTTAAAACCTTTTAAAGCTTTTTGATGATGTTACTCTATTTCTTCAATTGAAAAAAATAAAAAATAAAAAATAAAACTTAAAACTTTTTTTGGTTTTTACAAAAACCTAAGTTTAATTCTGGGCAAGACTATGTATGTTTATTACTCCATTTTTTCAATTAAAAAAAAATAAAACAAAAAGCTTAAAACTTTTAAAATTTTTTGATGATGTTGCTCCATTTCTTCAATTGAAAAAAAAAAAAAAGAGTAAAAAACTTAAAATATTTTGATGTTACTCTATTTTTTCAATTGAAAAAACCAAAACAAAACAAAAAACTTAAAACTTTTAAATATGTTTTGATGATGTTTCTCCATTTCTTCAATTAAAAAAAAGAGCAAAATAAAAAACTTAAAAACTTACTCCATTTTTTCAAATGAAAAAAACAAAACAAAACAAAAAACTTAAAACTTTTAAAAATGTTTTGATGATGTTTCTCCATTTCTTCAATTTAAAAAAAAAAAAAAAAAAAAAAAAACTTAAAACCTTTTGATGATGTCGATACCAAAATAAAAAACTTAAAACCTTTTGATGATGTCGATAAGTTTCACAACTATAGCTTTGGCATGATTGGAGTGTTTTTTTGGAAATTAATGGGAAATGAAATTAACCCATTAGTTAATTTACATTTTAAATATATGGAATAAAAAAAGGTATGCTATTTTAGAAAATTGATTTCTATGTTAAATTATTTATGCTCATAATCACATTTATAATATTGATTTTTCATTTTCATTGAATGCTAAATTTATTAACCACCACTTACAAATTAATGGGTTGATGACGAAGCTTAATTTATTTATTATTTTAACTTTTTTAAACTATATTTATAATTTTTATTTTTATTTTATACTTATTATGAATTTTTATTTTGGTTTTAAAAGTTTATTATTTATTTTTAATTATATGAAAAGTTTATCCATTGTAAAAAAAGAAAAATAAAAAACTTAAAACCTTTATAGGTTTGGCATGATTGGAGTGTTTTTCAGAAATTAATGGGAAATGAAATTAACCAATTAGTTAATTTACATTTCAAATATATGAAATAAAAAGATGTATGTTATTTTAGAAACTTGATTTCTATGTTAAATTATTTATGCTCATAATCACATTTATAATATTGACTTTTCATTTTCTTTGAATGCTAAATTTATTAACCACCACTTACAAATTAATGGGTTGATGAGGAAGCTTAATTTATTTATTATTTTAACTTTTTAAAACTATATTTATAATTTTTATTTTTATTTTATACGTATTATGAATTTTTATTTTGGTTTTAAAAGTTTATTATTTATTTCTAATTATATGAAATTGGAATGTTTTTCAGAAATTAATGGGAAATGAAATTAACCAATTAGTTAATTTACATTTTAAATATATGGAATAAAAAAATGTATGATATTTTAGAAAATTGATTTCTATGTTAAATTATTTATGCTCATAATCATATTTGTAATATTGTTTTTTCATTTTCTTTGAATGCTAAATTTATTAACCACCACTTACAAATTAATGGGTTGATGAGGAAGCTTAATTTATTTATTATTTTAACTTTTTAAAATTATATTTATAATTTTTATTTTTATTTTATATGTATTATGATTTTAAAAGATTATTATTTATTTTTAATTATATGAAAAGTTTATACTTGATTAAAAGATTAGTGCAGGTGAAGATGAATTGAGCTAAAAATTTGATAAAGATAAGTACTTAGAATTCACAATATTGAGATATATGTTGGTAATGGTTTTATTCACAAACAAATTTAGGTAGACAGACAAATACAAATATTCACAATTCTTAGTGTTGGGAGGGACATAAACTAATCATGATTTTACTAATGTAAGTTTGTAAATGATCAAACCATGGTGAGTATATTTTGCAATTGAGAATCTAACATAAAACTATAGATTGCAAGAACTAAAAACACCAATAAAAATTCTTTCTATAAATTACTTTAACCTATAAATACATATTGTTGATAATCAAAAGAACAAACATGCCAATGCCAATGTGAATGTTGATCATGGAATATTGATTTTCTATTAAATATTAAAAAAAAGCAAAAGTAATAACTATAAATTCTCTTTAGCCATAAGTAGTGCACCTTACTTCATTTTATAGACTCGAAGAAGGGCATGTCCAATGAAAATGCATGCATCCACTAAAATGCCTTAATTGAAAGTGTAAAACCCAAACCCTATGGAACCTTGCATACATGAATAACATGCTTAGTATCTCTATAGGAGATGATCTAAGTTATGTAAGCATCCTCCTAGAGATCCATTCCTCTCCTCTTACACTAAAATATTCATGTATCAAAACCTAGGGCACTGCACCCTCTATTTATGCATGCAAAAATAAATAAAGGTAAAAAAATTAGAAATAGAATTTAATTGCTAATTTAGGAAAACCAACTAATTTAGAAATTAATTGGTGGTATTGACATCCTATGTCATTAACATCAAAGGGGAAATCAAATGAAGCTATAGATGGCATGGTTGAATCGTCTTCCACAAGATGATATCTTGACAAGGCCACATTAAATGGTGTCAAAGTGGCTAGAAGTATATTAAGTTTTTGACGAAGTTATGTTGTTCAAATGGAGCTATGGATGACATGGTTGATAGTCCTCTCTGAGACCTTTCCAACGAAATATCACACTTGGTCAAATTCATCTTAAACAATAAGATACGAAAGTTGAAGTTGACAGTTTCAATGAGGGCCAAAACGAAAAAATTGTTAAACATCACACATCTTCGAATCAGATCTATGATATTGTGTTGGAATCCACCACAAATGGTTTAGGGACTTGAAAACTCTTTAAATGGGTTGGCTGCATCTTAGGACTAATATTACTGTTGAAAATTTCGTGAACAATGGATTTTGATATGACATGCATGAACTTTAATGCCTTCCCCATATCAATTTCTCTCCACCACATTGGTCCAATTAGTGCATGAAACATGGTAGGCTCCAAAGGATGTCAAATGGCCCTTAAGAGATGATGTGGTAGTGTGACTAGAAGAACACGTGGCATCTCTAATGAGACATGAAAGTAAGAGATTTCATGTGCATGATGATGTGGCAGGGGCCACATGGTGTAATGACTAGGAATGATTAAACTATTTTTGAGTAACATGTGTCCCATTCAGGGCATGCCACATGTCAAGAGAAATGTCATGATGACATAAGCATAATTTTGTCCTTGGACCCTATGACCAGGTCACATGGAGAGAGCAGATGGAGCTTTCTCAATTTGTGTCCGACCCCAAACCTCAAATTCACGTTGGCCTTGATCAATCTCAAGTTATCTCACACCCATATATACGAGGGTAGATAATTCAATTTTTAGTGTGCTTGATCATTGAAAGATATGTTTGATAAGAGACAACAAGAGGTGACTTGATATTTTTGTTGTGGTTTTGTCTTGAGGATTCATTCTCTGTTTGCACATTGGATTGGCCTAGGACATGAGTCTAGGTCGAGATCGTTGTGTGCTGGTCTCCCAAAGGCGTAAGATCTTGCTCTCTATTCTATTGTGTACGCTCTACTGTCTCCCGTAGGTAAAAATCGTGTTCTATGTTCTGATTAATTTCCCGAAGGCACATGTCGTTCTCTTTGTTGCATTGGTTTCCCATAGGAATAGGTCATGTTCTCTGTTGTGATTGATTTACCGAAGGGACAAGTCATGCTCTCGGTTGTGTTGGCACAGACCGAATCTTTATTGATTTCCCAAAGGCACAAGCTTGTTCTCTCTATTGCGATGGATTAATCAGAGGCATAGGTCATGATCTATGTTGCGTTGGATTATCGAATGTGAAAGGTCATGCTCTCTATTGTGTTCCTGAAGGCACAAGACATTCTCTTTTTTGTGTTGGCACAAGGTCGTGCTCTCTATTGTGTTGGTTTCCTGAAGGCACTAGTCGTGCACTCTGTTGTGTTGAAGGCATATGTCATGCTCTTTGTTGATTTCCCAAAGGCACAAGCTCTTGATATCTGTAGTGTTGGTCCGAAGGCAAAAAATTTGTCCAATGATGCATGTTGTAAGGTCACAAGTTCTTTTGTGGTGCATTTTCCCAAAGACACATGTTGTGAGCTTTGTGGTGATTAATTGGTTGTATGTTCAAATTTGTCTCACATGCATGTTTAATCCTAAAGGATTACCCTTTACTCTATCAGACACCATTTAGATCATTAAATTTTTATTTGTTGACAACATGAACGACTAGCTCTATGTTCAAATTGGTTTTGACAACACTTGACTTGGGAGAGGTAACAAGTTTAGGTCAGAAACTTTTGTTTTAATGTTTTCCAACAAAATGCATTTCTTCAAACAATTAGGAAGATTAGAAAGGATAATTTTGTAGAAAGGTTGCCTGGAAAAGATCATTTTGTAGAACATGCCATGAAAGGGCCATTTTTTCGAACACTTAATTTATTATATGGTTTTATATGGTTTTTGGGACGACTTACAAGCCAAATTGAATTCTGAAAAAGGGGAAATGACCAAAACTCAATTTTGATCATCCCGGGGGTTCTAAAAAATCATGAAGATGTTATTTTGATGTTATAAAGCTATATTTTTCTTTTTGGGTTTTATGAACATGTTTCAAGGATTATGAGTAGCAGGGAAAATTTTAAGGATGGAAGTTTATCTTAAAGTTTAGAAACCTAATATTACTAGTCCTTAATATGCAAATTGTAAATCTTTTGTGTAGAAATATTGAGATTTACAATTATTTTATATTATTTGATATAATATTTTGATGATTTTTAAGGTAAAATAATGGTGTACTACAAAATTTTGGCAAATCATATTAGAAAAAAATGGAAATTGGCGAATCTTTTTTTCGTAAAAAGCATGGAAAATTAGCCCACCTATGAATATTAGCCCCTAAAATTTTCCCTGATGAGCAGGTGTTGTATGTACGTCCAAAAGAAGATTTGGGAAAAGTGTTATTGTTCCAAATTGATGAACAAGTTGTTGTCATTAACATGTTTACTGATGAACAAGGTATGACAAAATTGGTAGTAACTTGATGAGAAATTAACGATAGTTTGATGAACAAGGTTGTGACAATAGTGGTATGATCAATTTCTAAATACTTATTTTATTTGTGATGCTCGTGGATCTAGTCTGAATTATTGTGAAAAGTGGTCCACAACTAGTTAAAGAATCAGAGGAGGGTGTCTCAGTTAGGTCGAAGCCTATAGCAATTCGGTGCCTGCACATTTTTGAGGTTGGTTCCTCAATCGGGTTGAAGCCTACAACAAGTTAGTGCTTGCTCATTTTCTAGGTTGGTTCCTCAATCAAGTTGTAGCCTATTGCAAGTGGGTGCTTTCACATTTGAGGTTGGTGCATCCAATAGTTTGGCGCCTGCACATTTTCCTTTAGGTTGTGTGCCTCCAGTAGGTTGGTGCCTACAAATATATATAATCAAATTGAATAAGACAAAAGGAATTTATTGTTTTCTCTCGTAAGGGTTTCCACGTAAAATTTTGCATTCTCATGTGTTGATATGATGATAGTTACTTGATGCACAGTTTCATTCATTGTTATGATGTATTTTATTTACTGATGCATTGTTATATATTCATTTATCAATGAAATGGTTTTGAAATGTTGAATCTATTGTCACAATGATTCACCTTCCCTCCCTTGGTGTAATATTTAGTTTAACAAGTGGTATCAGAGAAGGCTCCTTCAGGAAAAATTAACTAGTGGAAGGTTGATCTAAAGGAATATGGCCTTTGTCACATCATCAGACATGGCTCCACAATTTGATGAAAAAAACTCTGCTTTTTGGAAGATAGGAATGGAAACCTAAATCATATCCTTTAGAGTTGATGTTTGGGCAGCTGTAGAGAATGATTATCAAGTTTTTGTTACTCCACCCTCTAATACAGATGGTAAGGATCTATATACATCTAATGCAATAACTAAACATGCTATCTTGAGTGGTTTATCTGATACAAAATTTTTCAAAGTAATGCATTGCAATTCAACCCATAATCTATGGAACAAGCTTAAAATTTGTTATCAAGGGGACAAGGAAGGGAAATAATCCAATCTACAAACTTACAGGTCCCAATTTTAAAGTTTGAAAATGGAAGAGGATGAGAATATGGCTTCATATATTCTTTGAGTAGACAACATTTTCAACTCTTTCATGGGTCTTGGTGAAGATACCAAAGAAGTTGATATTGTTTGAAAAATATTAATATCACTTCCCTCAAGATTCAATCCCAAAGTATCCACCCTTGAGGAGTTGTTAGATGTGGACAAATCAAGCATGTATATGCTTCATGGAACACTCACTACATATGAGCTGAGGACAAAAAATGACAAGTTAGGAATCAAGTAACATTTAAAAAAGACAAGTAAGGAAGTATGCATAGGAATCAAGAAGACTCCAGTCATGAATCAGATGAAGAAGAAGCCAAGTTCATTAGAAAGCTAAAGAATGGAACTGGAAAATTTAAAGGAAAGTTTCACTTTAAATTTTTTTAATGGTGAATAATAGGAAATTATTCTTCTTTTTTCTACAAAATATAGCAAGCCCTCGAGAGGGGTACCCTACAAGGCTATCATTAGACTAAGTGACAACAATGGGGTGATGTCCCACTGTCACCAAAGTCAAAACTCCCCGCTCTTTATGGATTCTCACCAATGGGATGAGTTTTAATATGTCTATAAGTCACATAATAGGTATTATAAGCTTAAAGCTACAAGGTGACAAAGAAGCCTCCAAGGGAAAGACATAATTTAGGCATAAGGCTACAAGAGGAGGCAATTGCATTTCCTTGAAAGAGGCATAATTAGGGTAACACAAGACCTAGGGTTTGATTTATGGTTTGAGAGTTGGAATGACCAAAGGTAAACATGCAAAGAAAGGGTTTCCCAGTGTATTCCAACAAGTTTAAGGCACATAAAACCCTCAAGAAGCCCCCAAGTTGAAGTTGAAACCAAACTAGGGTTTTACTGGATGGAAAATAACTAGGGAAAGCATAATTATGGATTATATTGGAGTGAATGACTACAAAAGGGATTTATTTTGAGCTAACCACTCCATCCTTCATATTTATACTTTCCAAAATCCAAATTTTCCCTTCCTAGCCAATTCGTACAAGGCCCTAGGTGACTACTTGGCTTTAAGAGGGTCAAATTAGGTAAAGAGAGAGAGAGAGTACAATTTATGGATTAATTTTGGTTTGATCACCAAAAATGGATAGTCAATGCCTAATCCTTGGTGGATGGAGTCTATGGATGTTTAACGTTAACTAATCCCTACAAAGGAGTGAGGATATTTTGATTCCCTAGAATCGAAACCCTAACTATTATCTTTGTGATCGATCAAAGGAACTTGAGATATTTACAACATGAGTTTCCAAGGGGAATACCATTCACATATTATATAAATATTAATGCATGAAATAATGATATGCAGCTTCTATAAAATTTGTTCTCAACAAATTAGGTTACAATAGAAAAACCCTATATTACCAATATATTCCATACAATAATCATAAAGAAAAAAATTATCAAATACAAGGCTCACTTACAAGATAACATGCATGAATAATCCATCATTGATACATGATAACTTATAGGTAGAGACTTAGATCCAATACAAAATTTGTTCCATAGATCACATCTCTCCTTCACAAGTAAAGAAGGTCAAAATTATTGTAAGAGAGGTCAAATTCTCCATCTATTTATGTGAGGAGGAATAGTTCCTAATTAGTCTAAAATCCCTGAAAAATACAAGTAAAATTATAATGATGCATTGGATTACAAGCCAACCCAATATTTTAAACATAAAATAAAATGAATTCCCATAAGTGTGAGTCGTGAGACCGAATTAAGCTGACTTCATCCAATAAAATATCTCCATGTGGCATGCATTAAGGCCCTACGATGCCATGAGTGATGTAGAAGCCTCTAAAAATCATGATGTGAGGGTTGGCCCTCAAATCTCTATCAAAATCCCTTTGTGTACCTCAAAATTCACTTTGGGTGTGAGAAGGTGGTCTCTTGGGTCTCCAATTTATCAAATACCCATCTTTGCTCCAACATTGAAGGATTTACAAGTGCTACTATCCCTCCCACTCAAAAGGTGATACCATCCTCATTTAGGCTTTAGATAACCTTCCATCTCTTAGAGAGTGCTAAGGCCGACCTAGGGGCATCCTGGTCTAGGTGCATCATGTTTACTTTTGGTAGCATTGGATGTGATATAAGTCTCAAAATTTGCAAGGAGGCTCAAGAACATGTATTCCAAAGAACCCATAGTTTTTTTTGGGAAATTCCACTCAGATCATGTTTTATGAAAATAATTATTTATTTTTAATGGGACCCTAAGTCTAAACTTAGGAAATTAGAATAATTAAAGGATATTAATTAAAATAGAGTGTGAATCTTCTATAGAAGATTAATATCAAGTCAAGTTAATATGAGACATTGTTTAATGGTTTAATCTTAGATGTTGAACTCTCAATGAGAGGATTACAAGGAGGAATTGATGGGGTATTTGGAATAAGCACAAAGATGGAGAAAGAATCTAGAGATTGAAATTCATTAGTGAGCAGTGCTTAGGCAGAAGATCGATCGAGAGGATTCTCGTAGAGAGGGGAAAGGATAATTTCTGGTTGGAAGAGTTCTGGAGGCGGAGAGTGAAAAGTAGAGGAGACAACAAACACTACAATGGACAGTGCAGAGCCATCCACGTAGATGCCACGCAGAGATTTAGACTCATCGAGAGCTAAGGTTAGTGTCAGATTCTTGTGGCAGACTGAGATCTTCTCATGAGACTTTATTGGTCAGTTTTCCTCTGTATGATTTGTCAGGTTTTACAATAATACACTTGTACTCAGAAAATTAATGTATAATAGACAAACCCTCAGTTGTTGCACTAATTTTCCCACATTGGGTTTTTCCGGGGATGATTGTCCAAAAATAACTGTGATATGTGTTCATACTTGTGCTATTATTTTTCCTTGTATTTACTTTTCACAAAATTTGTATTATGAAGACTGTAATGTATTTTTTTTTCGATATTTACCATAGCACATGGTAAATAATTTGTTCAGTTAAAAAAATAGAATAAATTTATTTGATTACTACAGTAGGATTACAGATAGTGGAATTTTCACATGGTATCAAAGCCAGTGTTGAATGAAAGAGGGATATCAGGAGACTTCATAGGAAGTAAATCATATATCCTACAGGATTGCGCAGTCCAGTCCAAGAGGAAAAAATTTCGTTGAAAATATCTCTCTGAGTGATTCGATAGAGATAAATATTTCCGGATCAAAATTTTTCAAGTGACAGAGGGAGCTACGTAGCAAGTTTAGCGCAGAGCAGTCTTCAGGAGGGATGTATTTTTTTCTGGACTGCAAAAGTGTCATAAATCGAAGGAAAAATAACACAGATAAGTATGGAAAAATTAGATGTATTTGAATTATCTTCCAGATTGGAAGAATACTTCACATGTTTGTCAAGTTCAACATATGTATGTGTTTGGTGCATTGATATCAGGGCTTCAACTCACATGACTGGAGTAAGAGCAGATGGACTTCCAAATCATTATGGGAAACATAAAAAAAATGTACTCCAGCAAGGAGAGGTACCATAGAATTTCAGTCGGAGGCAAGAACCAACATCAGAGCCACTAATGTGTTGGATGTGCTAGGGATGGGAATGAATCGAATTTCATTGTCCCAACTATATGATAAGGGATACGATGTATACTTCATTGGAAAGAAGGTATACGTCAAACATCTGAGCTGGAAGAAGAAGAGGACAATTGGAGCTTGAAGAAATAGACTATACAAATTGCAAATCGAGTCTCGTATGGAACTAATAGGCAACAATATTGATGGTGAAAGAAATTTGAATGAAATATGGCATAGGCGAATGGGACATTTGCACCATGGAGCACTAAGGATTCTCAGAGATATTTTCACTGGAGTACCATTACTTAGTACAAAATATGGTGACATATGCAGATGGTGTGTAGTAGGAAAGTATGCTAAGGAAACATTTCCTAGAAGTGGTAACCAAGTAGAATGTGTATTAGGATTGATACACTTAGACATTTGTGGCCCAATTTCCACTAGAGCTCTCAGCAGTGGAGAATATGTTTTCATCTTGATTGATGATTACTCTAGGAAAACCTAGATATAATTTCTAAAGACCAAGGATGAGGTCTTTGATCGGTTCAGCGAGTTTAAAGCTCTCATGGAGAACATGACATGGAAGAAAGTAAAGGTATTGTGCTCAGATAATGGTGGAGAGTATATAGACAGAGACTTCAAATATTTCTATGCAAAGGAGGGCATCAAGAGAGAGTGGAAAAATCCATACAATCCAAAAAAGAATGGTGTATAAGAGAGGAAGAACAAAACTATTGTTGGGGTAACAGAATCTATGCTATATGACCTAGACTTTCCTAGATTATTATGGGAAGAGGCATGTAACACAACTATGTATTTTCAAAATAGAACCCCTCACAAAGCATTGAGTAAGAAAACGCCTCAGGGAGTTTTCACAGGGAGGAAGTCGGAAGTGAGACACCTTCAGATATTCATAAGTCTGGCATATTGTCATGTACCAAATAAAAAACATAGTAAACTATATTAGGATGTAGAGAAGGGGTATCTTGTAGGATATAGAGAGACCTAAAAAACATATAGAAACTACATTCCTAGCAGCAGGAAAATTGTATTAAGGTGAGATGCTAATTTCATGGAAGATAGAGCTTTTAGGAAATTTTGTGAGATGCCAACAGAGGATTAGTCAGTGGAATTTCCTTTATTCCAACAGCAGTAGGGGAATCAGGGAGGGCAGGCAGGAGAACCGATTCCAGGATCAAGTACAATTACCAGTACCAGCATTTCCATGGGAGGAGAATATTCTGATAGTTCTCAGCAGATGGAACAACAACAATAGGAGGAGGAATTGAGAAAAAATCCTACCACAAGTGGAAAAACCAGGATACTGAGGGATGAAGAGGAGTTCATTGGAGCTCCCAGAATTGAAAAGAGGAAATGTAGACAACCTGAAAGGTACCAAGCATTGGTAGCACATGTAGAATAACCGCCTTGTTTTTAGGAAGTCATAAACACCAACTATGGGTGGATGCCATGGTATAAGAGTACAGTTCTATCATGACAAATGATTTCTATCAATTTGTACCTAGACCTAAGGATAGGTCAGTGGTAGGATCAAGATGGATATACAAGATCAAGTACATTGCAGATGGTAGTGTGGAGAAGTATAAGGCCAAGTTCGTGGCAAAGGGTTATGCATAGAAGGAAGGAATTGAATATGAGGAAACCCTCTCCCCTATAGCCATATACACCTCCATCAGATCTATTATATCCCTAGAAGCTCATGAGAAGAGAAATCATGTATGTATATTGAAGCAAGCCCTGTATGGGCTCAAGCAGGTACCCAGAGCTTGGAGTGGTCGAATTGATAACTACTTGCAATAGTTGGGATTCATCAAGAGTGATGCAGATCCCAATCTCTACTATCTAATGGTGGAGGATGAGCCTATAATCCTGGTATCATATGTATATGATCTGCTTCTTAGAGGGTGATCGAGGCTCATAAAGGATTGCAAGAATAATCTATAAGAAGAATTCAACATGAAGGACATGGGGTTGATGCATTATTTTTTAAGGTTGGAATTATGGCATCAGAATGGAGAGATCTTCCTAGGAAAAGGAAGATATGATATGGAAATTATAAAAAGGTTCAGAATGCAGGATTTTTCAGTCCATGGCGATGCCCATGATCAACAACTAGAAGAAAATAGATGCATCAGGGGACAAAGAAGTAGACCCCACCTTGTACAGACAGCTCATTGGGTCACTCATATATCTGGTCAACACCAGGCCAAACATTTGTTTCACTGTTCACACCCTTGGTCAGTTCATAGTATAACAAAAAAGGGTATATTGGGTAGTAGCTAGGCACATTCTCAAATATGTGTGAAAAACAATCAAATATGGGTTGAAATATACCTGAGGAGATGATGTCAGATTAAGCGGGTTCATAGATGCAAATTGGGCAGGCAGTTCAGTAGACTAAAAGAGTACCTCTTGGTATTTTTTTAGTGTTGGATCAGGAATGATCTCTTGGTGTAGTAGGAAGAAACATTTGGTAGCACTGAGTTCAAGAAGAATATATGGCAACTAGCACAACAACATGCGAAGCCATATGGCTTAGGAATCTTCTCATGAGTCTGTTCAAGAAGAGGATGGAACTAACTAGTGTTTACTGTGACAATCAAAGTTGTATCAAGCTCTCTGAGAATCCAGTATTTCATGATCAGTTAAATCACATATATATCAAATGTAATTTTATTAGAGACTACGTATAGTGTGAGGTAGTACAACTGCAATATGTTCCCACTGGAGATCAGGTAGTAGACATACTCACCAAGGCTCTAGGAAGAGCTAAGTTCATTTAGTTCAAGGAGCATATGAGTATGGTTAAGAACCCGTTTTTGTGAGTAGATGGGTACTCAATTACAATAGCAACACATAACAGAGAGTTGCAGTGCGGGAACAGTTCACAGCATTTTGCATGATCAGCAACAACATAGATGCAACAACGCAGTGTTGGTGCACAGTAGTGTTATAAATCGACAACGCAAAGGGAGATATTGCAGAATCAGGGCAGCACTTCAGCTAGATGTATTGCTAGAGCAGATTCCTCACTAAGAGGGAGTGTTGAATTGTGGTAGCATCATATGTGCTCTAACTTTGAAAATTTGCAGGGAGACTTAAGCACATGTATTCCAAATAAACCAAAAAGAGTTTTGGGAAATTCCGCTCAGATCATGTTTTATGAAAATAATTAATTATTTTTAATGGGACCCTAAGTCTAAACTTAGGAAATTAAAATAATTAAAGGATATTAATTAAAACAGAGTGTGAATCTTCTAGAGAAGACAAAGATCAAGTCAAGTTAGTCTGAGTCATTGGTTAGTGATTTAATCTCAGTCATTGAAGTCTCAATGAGAGGATTATAATAAGGATTTGATGGGGCATTTGGAATATACATGAAGACGGAGAAATAATCCAAAGATCGAAATTCTTTAGTGAGCAGTGCTCAGGGAGATGATCGACCGAGAGGATTCTCACAGAGAGGGGAAAGCATAATTTCAGATCGGAAGAGTTATGGATCCAAAGAGTGAAAAGCATAGGAGACAACAAAGACCATAGAGGGTAGCGCATAGCCAACCACGTAGAGGCTACACAGGCATTGTGAAAAGCTTCAGAGGGAGTTCAATTTTTTGTAGAGGAAATAGTTAGGGCTCAGTTCTAGTCACCAAAGAAGTTTATGGAGGCCAGAATGGCCTCATTTATAGTTAGCAGATAGATCTAGTGTAGAGAGAGGGCGCAACTTCAACTGTGACACAAAGACTACGTAGAGGCAGCGAAAAGAAGCTCATTCAGAGCTAAGGTCAGTGCCAAATTCCTGTGGCAGAGTGAAATCTTTTAACGAGACTTCATTGGTCAATTTTCCTCTGTATGATTTGTCAATTTCGACAATCATATACTTAAAATCCTAAAATTAATGCATAATATAGAAACCCTCTATCGCTGCATCAGTTTTCCCACATTGAGTTTTTTCTGGGACTATTGTCCAAAAATGTTGGACAGGGTACCCCTAGGTTGAATATTTTGATAAATACTCTACGTTTTGAAGAGCGGAGTGCACAGTGTGAAGATTTCATAGATTATTAGGGTATTTGGGGTGGGACAAAGCTCCTTATTTTGTAAAAGGATGGGAATTTTTTGAATACGTAGAGCTCCGCCCATGGTTTTCGGACCATGGTATTGTAAAAGAGAAAACTATATAAGGAACTATCTTAGTGATTCTAAGGACATGTTGTATCTTTTTTCATAGAATTAATTTGGATGTAAGTTTGTATTGAGTCTGTATTATTTTTTTTGTGGGAAAGGGAAGGCTTCTGCAGCTGAGTGCGCAGGGAGGAAAGTATTGTATTGAGAAGATCTGAAGAAATTAAATAAGACTTGAAGACATATTTGTGTCCTTTACTTTGTGTTTCTTTTTATCTATTATTTTGACGTTATCTATGCCAAGATAGGTTTTTTATCTGTATTTGTATCGCGAAGTCATGTTTATGGTTCCTTATGATGGTTAATGCATGTTAAAGAAGAATCATGCAATTTGCAAGTTAGTTCAATAAAAGTGTTGAACATCGACTGATTAGTTATATTTGTTCTACGAAGATCTGATAAGTGTTAAAGAGAAGATAAGCCCTAAAGCCACACTCCATAGTCCCTGTGGATGCAAAAACCTAGTTCTATCATCCCTTGATATTGCCTCGGGGCTTTAGTCTACGCAACAGATAGTTTCTGAAAGGGCTGATAATAATGGGTTTTTTTGGTTCATGCAGCCATATATGAACCTCTTTCTAGGCCCCATCAAGCCGAAAAATGGTTATGTTGCCAAGACCGGGATCTGACTGAGGGATATGTGGATGTGGCGTCTGCTAAGAAAAGATATTCAAGACTAGGTAGATTTGAAAGAGCGTAAATTTGCAACACAAGAAAATAGAAATCTGCGCCTATCAACTAAAAAGTGGTTAAATAAGTATATCTTCACACATATCAACACGAGATATTTTTCTCATTGTTCAGTAAAGATTTTCATGAGTGGCTATCCAGATTAGCTGAGAATACGACCCATTTCAACAACATGCCTACTTCGTGGAGCCTAGAGCTGATTAAGCGACTCAAGGAGACAAACAATAATATCTCAAGGGTTTTCGATTATTGGATCGATATTATCCTTGGAGAATTTATTATTGAGTTCGCGATCGATACATTTATATCCTATAGCGAATCCGAGCATAGATTTTTCAAAGGCCCGTGAAGTAAGTACTTAAACTCATTAAATCTCTGGATAAAGATGCTATTGTGTGAAAAGGGTGTGTTGTGAATGCAATGTGATTGATGTTCGAAGGATGAAAGACTAGAACTACGTGGAACGATAAGATATTTAGGGTAGATCATGATAATTACATTTAATTTTAGTGTAGTTGATTGTTTGGGTCTGAAAGCGAAGAAGGAAAAAGAAACCTTGCGACCCCTGGAGTTGCATCGATAGAATTTGGAGATCCTCATTATGTTGTTGGGATTCTCCAACCCTCCACTCCCACCATAACCCATCCCCATATTATTCCTCCACCTCCACCTCCCCTGTTTAACATGGCTCATGCAACGAAGATGCATGTTTTCAAGGGATTAGATGACCTCGAGCAATTTTTGTTTATTGTAGAAGCAATGTTGAGATTGCTAAACATCACTGATGAGAATATGAAGAAATCGCAGATAGTCACAATGTTGTAGGAAAAATCCTTATATTGATATATGAAATACTCCACGATGAACCAGAATTCCACATTGGATTAGACAAAGCTTGCACTGAATGTCAAATTTAGAAAGCCAAAATCACAGTCACAGTGTATTACGGAGATCAAAGAGATCAAGCAATTAGTCATTGAAACTATGTGGGAAGTAGATCAAAGGTTCAAAACACTACTAAGTCAAGTTATATTCGAGATCCCCAATGATTAGCACAAGGAATGGTTTATAGATACATTATTGCCACATCTTAGATTTCCATTGTCGCAGCAGAAGATCACAACCCAAGCGAAATCATTGGAGATTGCGATGAAAATAAAAGCTTCACCAGTAGCGGATACCAACTTAGGGGTTAAGAATATCAAGACCCAGTTGGCGATCTTACATATGGAATTCCATGACTTGAATAAGGGAAAAGAGGTTCAGTCTTACATACATTCAAAATTTTGGTGTATAAAGTGCAAAGCAGACAGCCACTATAAGGATCAGTGTCTTGTTTTTAAAGAATGATTGAGCCTTGGGATGACAAGTCCAATGAAGCCTGGGCCAAGTGCTGGACCAAGTATGGGACCAAATGTTTGGTGTATCCTATGCCAGGTTTCAGGCCATCACTCTATAAGCTACTATCATTTTCTGCAGAAGTATATCCAGTCATTGAAGCAATTGTTCTATAAATTCTGTAGTTCGGTGGGACATGATGAAATGAATTGTCAAAGCTATGATCTAACGATGCAACAGAGTCCTAGGGTGTACAGAATGCAAGTAGAAGGACGTGAAGATCTAGGATCACCAACAACACGCAGAGGTTTCCAAAGCCGAGGGTGTGGCCAAGGAGGAGGCGTTGGGCGAGGTCGCAGACAAATCATATGTTATAATTGTAGCCAGCCTGGACATTTCACTAGGGATTGTCAGAATCTCGTTGCAATATCTTGTAAGTATTTTTGCACATTTGATCATGAAATAGAATATTTTTCTACATTATTGGCTAAAATGCAGGAAAATCGTAATGAGCAGCCTGCCTAAAACCTAGAAATGATGAGATTTGAACCACGCAAAGAGGATCTAAGTGTCAACATAGTGACACGAAGCGGTATAAACACTGGAGAAGACAAAGCAGAAGGAAAGAAGAATATAGAGGATACATGGGTCCATAAAGTTAGAGAAAATAATAATGGGTTCGATGTACAACGTGAAAGAGAAACCTTCATGGAAGTGAAGAATAATTTTATGAGCTCTGGAGCTTCGACATGAACATCGTAGAGACATTTGATCCCGCATAGGAATAAACCCACGGTGATTACTGAAACAAAGGAAGATGGCCCATCCAATATGAAGTCATTTTTGCAAACATGTATGAAGTTGTTAAGGGATCAAAAAGCTATGGAAGGATCGTAGGAGCTGATTGACAATTGCGCTGGAAAAGAAGAGCCACAACCTAAACAACACATGGTAAATAAGGTATACATAAATAAGAAGAGAACCGAAAAAGAAGTGTGGTTAACTGTGCATATAGGAGATTGTGAAATGGACCAAGTCAATCTTGATATAGGATCAAATTCCAATGTTTTACCAAAACATACATGGGAACAAATGGAGCGACCAAAGATGGTCGCCAATTCAGCTAAGAATGGCCAATGAAAAGAAAATTGTTCCTATGGGTTGATTGCATGGCGTTGAAGTAGACATTGATGGTGCACATGTGTTATCAGAATTTGAAGTCATTGAGATTGTCGATGATAGCAAGCTGTATCCTAATTTTCTTGGATTCGATTGGACATTTGATTTCGAGGCCATAATTAATCTGAAGAACAGGAAGATGGTGTTTGAAAATAATGGTACTAGCATTTTTGTCCCTTTAGACCCCTCAGAAGACACGCGATATTCAGAACCAGTTTAGAATGAATATGGTGATATCAACAAATCTATAAGATCATTACATAGGATGAATATTGGATCAATTCGACCGATGATGGAAGGATAAGTTGGGAGCACGATAGCTCTTGTGTTTTAGACTCTGACGAAGAATTGGAGAATTTGGAGAACCGTTTGTACAATGTTTCTACTAAGTGTTGTAATATAATTACCATATTGCTTTGCTGCATCACATTGGAGGTACGTGAATTTCGCTATTGTGATGGAACTGGGGATGTTACCTTATTATTAATGATTTTGAGAAGAAGGTGCCCGAAGAGCAGCGATATGAAGCTCTAGACTTCGCTTTGAGGTCCACCCCAGCCAGGTGGTGGGGAACACATAGAGAAAATTTCAGAGGATGGAAGGAATATTGTAGAATAATGAGGCTCAGGATTGGTCATACAGACACTAGTATCACATAGAAGTACAATGGTACAGATGATCCTCGCAAACATTTATCTCATTGGACTACAACCTGTGGTGAAAAACCTCAACCTGAATGGGTAAACATATTCTTCCACACCTTGGATATAATACCTTAGCAGTGGTATCTTGAAACAGAGTTGTGCCATGGCACCATAGATTGGTACGAGATGGCCAAAGGTTTATTATTGACCTATATATTTGGAGATGGTTGGGACTATATTAATGATTCTCTTTAGGAAGTCAAAACAGGAATATTCTGAATTACCACTGAGACAACGGCTTCAATAAATCCTGATTGGGTTGCACAGTTGGAACTAGCACAAGACTGTTACAATGTGATCGCGGAAGAAGGTGAGGAGGATCTGTGCAATGTGAATATTCCCAAATCAAAATAAAACAAGAGGTTTTAGGTTATGAGGTATATATTCCTGACAAAGCACAACCTATCAAAACTCAGCAAGTAAACATAGGCTTAGAAGCAGAGCCAAAATTTTCAAATATTGGAGACTACTGGGATGATGATATGGTGAGTAAGGTCACTGAACTGTTGCATGAGTACCAAGAGTTTTTCTGATGTTTTATTTTGAATTAAAAGGCATTGTAGGAGATCTAGGAGTTATGCACATTACTTTGAAGCCTGATGCGAATCTGGTCAAACATCACCCATGTCGATTGAACCAAAAATATAAAGAGAAAGTAAGGGAGGAACTCAACAAGAGGCTCGTTGTTGGTATTATTTAACTAGTCAAGGATTTTGAGTGGTTTAGCCCTATGGTGGTCCAGGAGAAAAAGGCTAAGACAGAGACAAGGATTTGTGTCGATCTCAAAAATCTGAATGATTCATGTGTTCATGATCTATTCCAGACACCGTTCATTGATGAGGTTTTGAAGAATTTTGGAGGGAAGGAAGCCTATTCCTTTATAGATGGGTTCTCAAGATACTACCATATTAGGATCACACTCACACTAGAAGATCGAATAAAGACCACCTTCATGACAGAATGGGGCTCATTTCAATACATGGTCATGCCGTTTGGATTGAATAATGCGTTGGAAATATTTTCCAGTTGTAGTCACGAAGTTTAAAGAATATATCAACAAATTTATGGAGGTGTATTTTGATGACTAGGTAGTCTTCAAATTTTTAAAGGAACATGTTTCTAGTCTGCACTTAATGTTGGGTACCCGCAGGAAGTATCAAATCTCTTTGAACTTGAAGAAATATTTTTTTTTTGTGCCATATGGTATATTATTGGGGCATATTGTTTGCAAATAGGGATTGATGGTAGACCCTGCGAAGATCGTTGTGATCGTAAATTTGGAGCCACCAACGAATGTGAAGCATCTACGCACGACACTCAGCCATACGGGTTATTATAGAAGTTCATAAAGGCCTACGTGTAGATCACTACGCTGATGGAAAAACTCTTGAATAAGGATGTCAAGTTTTGCTGGGATGATGAATGTCAGAAGAGCCTCGATGTGTTGAAGGAAAAGATGGTTAGTGCACCAATTTTAGTTTTTCCAGATTGGAAGAAGTAGTCCCACATACATGTCGATGCATCATGCATAGCTTTGGGAGTTGTCTTAGCACAACCTAGAGAGGGAGATATTGATAACCTTGAAGCCTTTGCGAGCCAGAGTTGTCTAAGGTAGAAATAAATTACTCTACAATAGAGCATGAAGGGTTAGTGATGGTGTATGCCTTGCAGAAATGTAGACATTATTTATTAGGTGCACACTTCAAAATGTTCAATGGTCATTCTGCATTCAAATACCTGGTGAACAATCCTGTGTTGGGGAGGAAGATTTTCAGATGGATATTTCTATTCCAGGAGTGTGATTTTGAAGTGATAGTCAATCCACGATGCTTGAATTCCAGACCAGATCATTTGCCCAGGATCGAGACATGAAAAGTGCCAACAAATATTGAGGAAGGATTTCCTGATGCACATTTGTTCATGATTCGTGTTGCAGATGAGAATTTTGTAGATATCAATTAGTTTTTGACCATGGGACTTGCACCTGTGAAGTATACTACACAACAAAAGAAAACACTGGTAGTAAAGGAAATCGACTTTTCTTTGATTACCATATATTTATACAAGATGGGGGCTGATGAGATACTACAAATATATGTGCCTGAGCACGAGCAACACGTCATTTTTGTTGAAGCATACGATGAAGTTGAAAGAGGGAAATTTTTTACAGGGACATATTTATGAGTTGCGCCGAAAGGAGCAACTTATCACAGCTAGAATGCATCCATGGGAAGCTGAATCCAGTCAGCTTTTGCAAACTATGGAGAAAAAACTGAAATCATTGCGCCAGATACCGAAGGATATTGCAACAAAGATCACATGTACATCCCCTAAGAATTTGCTGACCAAAATCCATGAAGTTGAGAAGCATTGCATCATGACAATTTCGCCACTAAAGAATGCATTGAGCATAATTAGAGTGAAGATTGAGGGTGCACCAGCAGAGTGACTCGAGACAAGTCATATTTTTGTCTTGGGGGCCTATTGGACAAGGTACCCCTAGGTTGAATATTTTGATAAAGACTCTGTGTTTTGAGGAGCGGAGCACACATCAAAAAGATTTAATAGAGCCTTAGGGGCTTTGGGGCAGGTCAAAGCTCCTTATTTTGTAAAAGGATGGGAATGTTTTGAATACATAGAGATTCGCTCATGGTTTTTGGACCACATGTTATTGTAAAAGAGAAAACTATATAAGGAGATATCTTAGTGAGTCTAAGGACATATTGTACATTTTATCATAGAATGCATTTGGATCTAAGGTTGTATTGAGTCTGTATTGTGTGTTTTGTGTGAAAGGGAAGTCTCCTGCAGCTGAATGCACATAGACCTTAAAAGGTTTGCAGCTGAGTGTGTAGACCCCTGCAGTTAAGTGGGCAGGGAAGAAAGTATTGTATTAAGAAGATCTGAAGCAATAAAAGAAGACTTGAAGACGTATCTGTTTCCTTTACTTATGTGTTTTATTTTATCTGTCCTTTTGATGTTATTTGTTCCAAGTTAGGTTTTTTATCTGTATTTGTATCGTGAAGTCATGTTTATGGTTTCTTATGATGGTTAATGCATGTTAAAGAAGAATTGCACAATCTGCAAGTTAGTTCAATAGAAGTGTTGAACAATGACTATGTAGTTAACATATTTTTTCTGCGAAGGTCTGATAAGTGTTAAAGAGAAGATAATCCCTAAAGCCACACTCCATAGTCCCTTTGGATGCATAAACCTGGTTCTAGCATCCCCTAATATTGCCTCGGGTGAGACTTTGGTATGCACAATAGATCGTTTCCGAAAGAGCCAGTAATAGTGGGTTTTTTTGGTTTGTGCAGCCATATCTGAGCCTAGGTCTAGGACCCATCAAGCGAATAAAAAATAATTGTGTTATGTGTGCATACTTGTGCTAGTATTTTTCCTTGTATTTACTTTGTGTAGAATTTGTATTGTGAAGACTATAGTGTATTTTATTTCGATATTTTCCACAACACATGATAAATAATTTGTTCAGTTAAACAATTAAAATATATTTAATCAGTTACTATAGTAGGTTTCTGGATATCAGAATTTTCACAGATCATCCCGAAGAATCATCAAAGTTAGTGAAAAGTGGAAGAATGTCCTAGGTGCGAACGGTGTCCAATGGTAGATGTGATGTGATTCTACTACTCAAAGACCCAAGGCTCCCAATGCTTCACTTGTGGGTGCCAATATACTTATCAAATGGCTTGGGTGCCCATGGATAAGATTCCTAAAGCCTAGGATGTGAAACCACCTAACAATTACAACATAAATTCTAGTGAAAGCAACCAATCATTAGGTACAATAATTCATTTTTGCATCTAAGTGAACCAAGCTTGAATGTAAAGGGATATTTAATACTTCAAACAATACTTCCCTTATAAAAGTAGGGCCTTGTACTCACAATAGTGTTTCCTCTATAGGTAGGAGTGACTAAAGGATAACCCTATTAAGTGTTTCTAACACACAAGGGGAAGTAACATTTGCTGAGTCCACCTGTTAATCAATAAGTGTTGGTGAAAAATGATGGTAATAGAGAGGAGAAGACTTCATCGCCAATTTACATGTTCAAAAGGACTAGCATGATGGAGATCTACATACTAAGTGTATAGATGCGATGAGGGAGAAATCATGGATGCATGAGTTACTGACTCAACCTTTGTTTTTGCACCCCTCATGTTCTCCTTTTAATTTTTCTTGATTTTTCTTTGTATTACTCGTATCTCAAAGGGTTAGAGATTTATTTGTATGATACATAACAATTGTATTACCCCTTAATGATGAGGAAACTTATTTCCCATTGCGTTTGGGACATGAAAGGGAACCTTTATTATGTATAGGAGTAACATGTGCTTAGGAATTGGGCGATGGACATAATGGGTGAGGTAGATCTCATGTGAGGTTTTTTTCCACATGTTATTGTGTATGCCCCAACCATTTTTTACATTTTCATATTCTTATATTTTATTTATTTCCATAATATGATTTTTACTTTTATTTTAGTTTCATCAACCTCCTAGGGAAAATTTTCAGGCTTAACCTAAGTATGTGAATGCATGGGTGCGAAATCTTAGAGAACCAATGGTTAGTTGAACCCAAAGAATGGAGGTGGAATATGGGCTTGTAATGTAAGATGGAAAGTGGTAAGTATGGAATAGGGATAGATGGAACATGCTATCTCAATAGAGGCTTCCAGATTAGTGCCCCTCCTATACCCATTGGGTCATTAGGGGAGGGGTCCCATTGGGTCATTAGGGGAGGGGTCCCACTAGGCTAGGGTAAAATGTTAACCCCCCAATTTAAGTGAAGGAACAAGACCATAGTCAACACCCTCTTTCTTCTAGGTCACCCCATAATCCATATAAAAAATTCCAAATACAGACAAGCATAAACACCCGATTTCAAAATGAATAAAGTGACTTTTGACCAGAGGGCCACCCTCATCCATGTGCTCAGTTAGATGGGTGAGAAGCATATGATTGATGCAAGTATCAGAGATATAATGTCATATCATCAACTAGTTTTGTCTCTTAGGGGAAACATGGTTGGGTGACTGGATGTGAAGAATGGGAGAACATTTTTCTCCCATATGGTCACCCACTTTGGTGGGTAACATCTGGCTCCAACTGGGACATGAGCTCACCATAGAGCGCATGATCCATATGCTTGAATGGGGATTTCATGACAACTCCAACAATACTTGGGCTCACAAACTTGTTACCTGCATATGCAATAAACTTTTTTGGGAGCATGTGCACTGGGCATAGGACATGTTTTATAGGAGAGAAATAATATGTACATGAAAATTCTAAATGCAATCTAATCTACATGAAACATGATATGAAGGGTATTAGCATGATGACACAATATGAAATGCAACTAAACTACTAATTTATGCTAGTGTGCAATGCATGACCTAAGTATAGTCATATAACCAATGCAACCAACATATCATTAGGTCAACATAACATTTCTTGTCCCTATGATTCATTATGAGATAGAATAAGAAAATATCACAATCACCTTTGCAAGATTGGAACATTGAATCACAAGGGTGGAAGGTGGAAAAATAAGGTGACCATGTATCATGAAAAATAATCATGGATGATGAGGAAGAAGAGGAATCCAAATTTCACCATTGGATCCTTTCCCACAGCCTAAGTATAAATTAATCGATGATCATGCTTAGGAACTTTCACTGAAGATAAAACTCAAGTAGAAAATCCTTCTATCCATCTTCAATATCACTTTTAAAGTGCTCTTCTATATGATTAAGTGAGGATTCTTGCTTGATATACTCTTCCTCATCACTACCTTGTTCTCCTTCATCCATAGAATAATCAAGGTGATCAAAAGGTGGTGTTTTCCTTTGGATGGAAATGATATTCTTCATCTTCTTCATTATAGCTGGTGAGGCCTGTTAATTTGATAGCTCAAGGAAAACTTACCTCCTTTGGACAACCTTCCTCATTCATATAAGACTCTCCTGTTAATTTGATAGCTCAATGAAAAATGACCTCCTTTGGACAACCTTCCTCATCCAGATAAGACCATATTTTCCCTTGGAAGAATTTAATTTGGTCAAGGCAAAATATATGTTCAATGTGAAAACCCACAAGTGCACAATATTATAGGTCATCCTAAAGGAAAAATTGGGTCTCCAAGGAAGCATATAAATACAATACAAGTCAACCTCATTTGGAATTACATCAAATCATTCATTCTTCTCTCTCTTCTCTTGTTATTGGGTTGTACATCTAAAATTGTAGGTCTCTCTCTCACACATGCAAAGGAAAGGAAGGAAAATCTAAAATTACATTGACTTTTTTTGTTGGGACAATTTGACTTGTTGACCACCTTTGAATACCTTTGAATTTGATTTTTGACTTGGTTTGACTTGCATAATTTTCATTTTGGGAGGCAGAATCCTTTGGCACAAAGATCCTGTTATTATGGGTAGTTTGACTACAATTGATTGCAAAATTTGATCACAGGAAATCTGATTTTGACCATGGAATTTCTCTCTCCTTTAACCGTGTATTTTTGGATTTCTTTGAATGAACTTTGAGCAACTTGGAAGGCCACATTGATTGGAATTTTGATCGATACTTTTGGAGGGTTGTCGACCATTGATTTTAGGACTGGTTAGGGCATCATTTGTTGTTTTTTACTTTGAACAGATTTGACTTGGAACAGATTTGACTATTGGCTCTGTTGTTGGACAAAATGTCTAGGTATCGCGACAACGCCTAAGATTGGGGGCTATCACCCTGATCCCCAATATCTCTATTTAAGTTGTCTCCTTATAATAGACTAAGGGGGGTAGACCCTATGGAAATGGAATGAAGGAGAACCAGTTGGAAACCAACCATTTCGGGAGACACAGTTAAATGACCAAATACTTGTAAAAGATCTAGCAAGATTAAATGATTTGATTGAATTGGAAAAATTGATACAAGTGCCTTATGGAGTCAACTATCCTGCTAAGGAAATTACAACCAAGTACTTGATGAAAAACTGTTGCTATGCAATGTTAATTTAGAATTCAGAATGCAAGGAAAACGATTTGAAGAAGGAGCGAGATGAAGCAAGCTTCGAAGATGAGAGTTAATGTTAAAAAGCCAAAAGCACTTAGATTATAAATAATCTTATCTAACCACTAAGTACTTAAGTGATAGTGTCAATTATGAAGATGCCCAAAATATTACTCGATTAAAAGATATACAGATCCACAATAGAGCTCTCAAAATCAGATATTGATCAGACTTACTTGAAAATATTTCCTAAACATTAGTATTCAATAAACATCCAATATTCAAGTAAATGAAACAAGATTTAATTACACATTTTAATCGATAGATAACGTTCCAAAAAAACCCAGATGCCAATGATTATTAAACCCAACTGAAGCATATGAAATTTACTAGCACTTAAATCTCAGTAAACACTTCATCAAGTAATTTATGGATTAAATGATATTCTTGAAATAGTGCAAATCCAAAAAATTAAATTTTCTCCTATTAGGATATATTCTTCAGCAAGATTTCAAATCTGAAATATAAATTGAAGCAGTAATTTAAACCATAGATCAACAAACAAACGATACCGGCACCAATGCCCAAAATGACTAAAAATAGTAAAAATTGTTGAACTTGAAGAAAAATTAGTTTTTAGGGTTTGATTTAGAGAAATTTCAAATCTGATATTTTGCTGAAGAATATATCCTAAGCTTGACTATAGGAGAAAATTTAATTTTTTGGATTTGCATTATTTTAAGAATATCATTCAATCCATAAATTACTTAATGAAGTGTTTATTGAGATTTAAGTGCTAGTAAATTTCATATGCTTCAGTTGGGTTTAATAATCATTGGCATCTTGGTTTTTTTGGAACGTTATCTATCTATTAAAATGTGTAATTAAGTCTTGTTTCATTTACTTGAATATTGGATGTTTATTGAATACTAATGTTTGGGAAATATTTTCAAGTAAGTGTGAACGATATCTGATTTTGAGAGCTCTATTGTGGATCTGTATATCTTTTAATCGAGTAATCTTTTGGGAATCTTCATAATTGACACTCTCGCTTAAGTACTTAGTGGTTAGATAAGAATATTTATAATCTAAGTGCTTTTGGATTTTTAACATTAACTGTCATCTTCGAAGCTTGCTTCATCTCACTCCTTCTTCAAATCGTTTTCCTTGCATTCTGAATTCTAAATTAACATTGCATAGCAGCAGTTTCTCAGCAAGTACTCAGTTGTAATTTCCATAGCAAGATAATTGACTCCATAAGGCACTGGTATCAATCTTTCCAATTCAATCAAATCATTTAATATTGCTAGATCTTTTACAAGTATTTGGTCATTTAATTGTGTCTCCCGAACTGGTTGGTTTCCAACTAGTTCTCCTTCATTCCATTTCCATAGGGTCTACCCTCCTTAGTCTGCTATAAGGGGACAACTTAAATAGAGAGATTGGGGATCAGGGTGACAGCCCCCGATCTGAGTCGTTGTCTTAGTGCCTAGACATTCTGTGCGACAACATTTTTTGGTGCCGTTGCCAGGGATAGAGTTTTTTTGTCCTTGGTCTTAGCGACATTTTCCAATTTTCTAATCTTTTTCTCGCCATTCATTAGCTCATCGCACGACATAGCATTTTCTGGCATCATATCTTTCTTCATATCACTAATCATTTCATCATTTACACCTTTAGCACTTGGACATTTTGGTTGGCTTCTTGTTTGGGTGGCGACTCCACTTATTCATCTATTTACTCCCAGAAAAGAATACCCCCCTGATATCCATCTGCTACTCTCGATTATTTCTTATGTTTTAGAATTAGTTTCATGTTCAAGTGGCGACTCCAATTCTTTCATTTCTTACAAGAGTTCCTGCTAAGAAGCTCACTTCTTGAGGACCTTTTGACTATTCTTGAACACAAATCTCTTTCTCTAACATCCACTTAAACTTTAAGCAGGTCATCATGGATGACGCCTTTCATGACATGCCAGAAGAGGCCATTCCTAAATTGCCTTTTTTCTCAGGTGGTATTGCAGCCATTGCTCTAAATCATCTAGCGATAGTCACTTTTATAATAAATAAATATTGTCATCCTTCACAATATAATCATGAAGATGTCAAGATACATATCTTTGGCTATTCCTTAAAAGGTGATGCTATCGATTGGTTTTGAAATTGTCTTGAGGAGTATTTTTATTGTTTACAACACATAATCAATGATTTTAAAGATAACTATATAAAACAAGCTGACTTGCCTTGTGCCCCCAATACTATGCAAAGAAATGAAAGTGATCTCGTAGAGAACTCAGCTATCAACAGAAAAGTCCAGGAAAATTCTCAGGATGAATCCACTTGTACCATGACAGCACAAATCCATGATAGTGGTGAAGTAGAAACAAGTTGTCAAATCAGTGTTGACAATGATAAGCATCTTGTTAACGAATTGATTCAGATGGTTAACGATATACAACTAAATCAAGCTCAGATAATTAAGAATATGGAACTTAACCAAGAAAAAATAATAGTGGATCATGCCAGGGAAATTAGTTCTATGTAGAGTAGGTTATTTTCCTTAGAAGAAAAACATGTCAAGGAAATGAAGATCGTGGAAGCAAATCATGAAGAGGAGATGAACTATATGCAAAATTTCTTCATGGCCATGAAAGCGGATAATGATAAAATGATTCAAAACATGGAAGCTAACCAAATCAATCTTCAAAATAGGATAAATTCCATTGAAGCAAGTCATGCACAAGAAATAAATGTCATAAAAAACATGGAAATTGGTCAAATGTCTATTCAACACAAATTTTTGCCTATAGAAGAGAGTCATGTGAAGGAAATTAGTACTATAAATATTAAGCATTCTAATCAAATGTCTGGTATTCAAAATAATTTGGAAAAAATGGAAAGATCACACATGCAAAATTTCCAACCCAAGTCAGAATTGTCAACAGATTATAGGCCTCCCAGTTTACTGAAGCAATTTCCATCTCATCACATGGAGGTCACTTTTCCCATTAAGGAAAAATTAACTATGGTTACAAAGGACATTAAGAAAGACCAAGCTTATGTGTCACCATTGACAGAGTATATTTATAATAAGATTGGTCACATTCCAGGTTCATCAGATGTTTTGTGCGAGCATTTTCAAGATAAGGACAAGAAATCTACAGTGGTCTCATTATTGACATCACATCCCACTAAGAAGAAGAGAAAAAAGCAGAAAAGAAGAAGTAAGTGGTTTGATTCGTCTGATGGTTGAGAGCAGCTTGACATTCGGATAAGACAGAGTCCTACAATATGCAAGATTGGACATGACACATCTAAAAAGCAACCTACAGACTTTCTTGAAAGCAGGCAAATGCTCAGCATGCACTATATTGAACACATCTGATGCCATAGGGCATCCTTTGTATTGTATCTCTAACCTTACACCTTGTTATTTCAACATTTCATTTTGTGGTTAGAGTAGATTTACTTTTCATGTTAAGTAGAATAATAAATGAAAGAAGAGCTTCTATTTTTTCATGCGCTTAATGTTATATGATGATATTTGGATGGACGCTACTTATGTAATTTTGTGTGTTTCTTGGATACAGATTCTGGATTCTCACATTCCTCCGATGAAGCAACGTGTCGCCACATAGAGCCAGATGTTGACCACACTTTGTCAATGACCCCATAGCAATACACCCCCATTTTTTCAAATGGGATTCATCATGTTCGACGTGTTCGTGCCATTCAGATTCCATTGACAAACGAAAGTTTTATGAAAAATGTAAACCCATTCTGCATGTTTATGATGTAAATGATCTAAGTAAGACCATAATGTATGTAACAACCTAGGTAAGCCTAATATTTTGGTGACGATTTCTATCCTAGGAGGTTTTTTGTCTCACTGATTTGTTTGTGTTTTTTGACACAAGTGATCAGCAGAGTTTTCCCCTCCAGCCTCACCCCAAAGCTAGGGTGGATTTTGTAATCAAGATGCTAAGTGAGTCCTAGTGTTTTCTATCAAGTCTTTGTAAAGTAGTTTGGGAATAATCCTAGCTAATTGGCTAGATAATTTTATTACAAGCTACTTGGTCTACTCGATCATGTTTTGAGTCGCAGAATTAGGTACCTTTTTTAGGGTCTATATGAATGGGTATCCCCCCTTCATGTGTCTAAATGTATTTATCTTATGTAAAGAGGGTTGGAAAAAACAATTAAATCCCCTCTAAGTCAATTAATTAAATTTTCTGGCCAAATTAATTAAAAATCCTAAGCCATAAATTTAATTAATTTTAGGTCCTAGGTGAGTTAAAATTCTTCAAAGGCAAAATTTGTGGATCCTTAAAAAATAAATTTTTAAAGGTCCCAAGCCATGGGAATATTGAGAATTTCAATAAATTTTGGATCCTTGGGCCTTGGTGGTTAAATCAAAGTCAAAATTTTGAGGTAATTAACTCAAAAATATTATTTTTGAGTTAATTAAAATGTAATTAAATGATAAATTTGAATTTCCTCAAAATTATAATTTCGACGGTCCAGATTAAAAGATGATTAAATATTTTCAACGGTCGAGATTATTTTGAAATGGATCAACTGAACTAGCTGTTGGAGATTTTATCTTATAAATTAGAGGTCTTTGTCAGTCTTTCAAGGGCCCGATCTTTGAATCGTGCACTTGTTCTCAGAAGTTCTTGTAATTTTTTATCAATAAAGCATAAAGACTTTGGTGTTACAAACTTTGGTGTTCCTTTTCCAGATCTAGGTGGTGATATTGTCTCTAAACTCTACTACTTCTATTGGATTTTGATGGTTGATGGCCTCTATGGATTAATCTGCATACATGTATCTTGTGCAGTTTTCTGGGTTTCTAAAATAACATTTTGATTTAACAAAAAGATTAGTTATCTATTTTTTTGAAAGGTCTCATGTTTATTTTTTAATCTCTATCAATCTTAAATTCGGATCTAAGTGTGCAGATATCATTTTTTAAGGTTTGAGCACTTGGGGAAGTCTTCAGTTAGACCAGCCGACTCTCAAATTTCATAAATTTGAAAAAGCGCATTGTTTCCTAATTTGTAAGGTTATCTTACGAAATATTTTTTGCAGGGTCTTTCTAGAGCTTGTGCCTAAATAAAAAAAATTTATCTTAATTTTTTTGAGTTTAAAGTTAGATCTAGCTAGTAAGAGCCTTAGATCCTGAGATCTGGGAGCGAGATAGATCTGCACCTCTTGTGCATAGATCTGTAAATATATTGTATAGATCTGTAATTTACATGTGTAGATCTGAATTTTTGTAACATAATTTTGAATTCTAACGTTTGGATTTTTAGGATTTTCGCTATTTTTGTACATATTGGGTATTGGGTCTCTTTTTTCACTTATGCAGGATTAGATCTGAAAAAGCAGCTAAGGAAATCTTTCTAAACCCTGGAGGGCAAGATTTGGGCTCAATATTTGTTTTCAGGAATAGATCTAAAAAAATCAGCCAAGGAAAACTTTATATCTGAGCCAAATCTAAACCCTTGAGGACGTATAGGCTTTTGAGGCTATTTTTACAGGATTTTGGTTTTCAAATTTATAATTTTCAAGTGGCAACATTATCACAAAATTTCAACGGTGGGATCTTCAAAGCCTTGGGCTAAGGGTTTGATCTCTAAACCCTTATTTTTTGCAAATTTTATTACAGCAGGCAAATCACAAATAATTAAAATTGAAAAATCTTCATTTTCAGGATTTTTGACCATTTGGGCATCTTTAAATTTGCCTAGATATGATTTTGAAGCTTGTTGGAAATTCTACATAACTGTGTAAAATTAGATTTAAACATTTCTGATGCATATCCTAAATAAGGTCTAAAAAAATTTGAATTTTCAATTTTTTGGCAAAACTTACTATTTTTAGACATTGTGGGGATCATTTTCAAAATTTTTAGTTTGCTGATCTGTTATCATTTTACTGTTGTTACAAAATTATTAGTTCTGAAAATTACTGAATCAAACTCTCTTAAGCCTTAAAATTTAAATTTTCAAGTTTTAATATATTTTTGTTATTTCTGGAAGTATTTGGCAGCTATTTTGGGTAGTTTTATCTTGCTGATCTGTCACTGTTTCACTGCTGAAATAAAAATATCAGATCTGAAATTTCACTTAATCAAGCCCTAAAAATTGATTTTTCTTCAAGTTCATCAATTTTTACTATTTTTAGTCATTTTGGGCATTGGTGTCAGCATCGTTTGTTTGCTGATCTATGGTTTAAATTACTGCTACAATTTATATTTCAGATCTGAAATCTTGTTGAAAAATATATTCTAAGTTTGACTATAAGTTTCTGAATTGGAATTATTTGGAATATCATAAATTCAGAAATATTGGAAATATCTGGCATTTAAATTTGATGGTACTCTCATGATAACATTTTTGTTTCAAATTTAAATGGTTGATGCTTAGCTTGGTTGATGATTGTTGAGCTATCTTTAATTGTGGTTTTAAATTACTTGAAATTGGCGATTAATTGCTTAGTCTAAATTTGAGAATATTTCAAGTGATGATAAATTGCATGTCTTTATCAAACATTGTTAATGCATAATTGTGAGGGTGTTTTATTGAATATCATTGTGGTTGATTGATTTTCATAGTAGCATTTATTTATCAATTACTTGATCTTAAATTTATAACGGGATATTTTTTGACTCCATAAGGCATTGATTTTAAATTTTTGAATCTAATTGGATCTGTAAAATCTCGTGGATCTTAACAAGTATTTGGTTATCTAGCTGTGTCTCTTGAATTGGTTGGTCTCCAACTAGTTCTCCTTCTTCATTTTCATTAGGGTCTACCTCCCTTAGCTTGCAAGGAGACAACTTAGATAGAGAGATTGGGGAACAAGGTGACAGCCCCCGATCTGTGTCGTTGTCGCGGTGCCTAGACATTCTGTGCGACAACAGGCTCATCATTTGGATATTGGTTGGTTGTTTTGTTGGATATATTATCACTGCACTAGATCTCTAAGGCTAAGAAACAATCCAAATAGAGTAACCACAGACCAATCTTTTATCTTGGTAGCTAGCCCTAGAAAAACAGAGAAGGCTCTCTTCACTAAATCACAGCTAAGAGGGCTGGATGAATTAGATTTTTAGGCTAGGTATGAGTTCATGGGTTTGTTTGTTTGAATTAGGTTTCTAGATGAGGATTGGGTTAGGGCAATTAAGATTAGGGTTGCAGAGATTAAATGGGGCAAGGTAGGTAGAAAACCTAACACTTTAGGTTTTCTTGAGTGGGATGGATCATACTGATGATGAGCTATAAATAGAAAGGAAAGTCATGAATTATTTCTAAACTGAAGAAGATGAACAAACTATGAAGGTTTTCCCAAAGACAGAGCATGAGAGATGAATTATGCTTATCAACTTGAAAACTAACATATCATATAAATGAAATGGATCATGAAATAAAAAATTCATACATAATGAGACATAAGAATAAAAATTCTAAACTTCCATACCACAACTATCCCAAAGAAATAGCTGCTACAACCTTTTCATTAATTTCCTGCCAAATAATTATTACACTAGAGTCTCCGATCAATACAACAACATCCAACCTATGAAATTAGTGAAAAAGTACATGATATATACCTCAAGAAGCCTCTCCCAGGGGTCAAATTCCTATGTTGAGGAGGTGTTCCACCAAAAACTGAGTTGAATACCTAGAGTGTAGGGAGGTCAAATTGACTCATCCCTCACTTTTTGCAAACTGATTCATTGCATGTCATCAAAAATTTTCACCTAATGAATTTACCCTAGGTAAGTCAACCACATCATAATTACTTTTACATTCATGATTTACATTAGTAAAAATCCCATTTACCATGGTCAAACTAGAAAAATTTGAGAAAATTGAGAAATATCAGCAAACTGAGAAAATGTGTCAAAAGCGCAGCGCCACTGTCCTAAGCGTAATGCCATATTCAGAATCATTTTTGAGGGGGTTATAGGTGTCCAAATTGAGCATAGCTCATTGGAAAGCTTGTCCTGTATAGTTTCCAGATTTTTGCCCAGTTGCAAAAACGATCAAGTTTTGACCCTCTAAAACTTCATTCTCCCAAGACTGGTCAAAAGCACAACGCCAACCTCCAAAATAGGGCAGAAAGGTCATTTTTTTAGTGTTTTTTTCCCTTTTGATAGCCTCTTTGACCCAAAAAAAAATTTAAAGTGGTTTTTATGACTGTACTTGGCCTTATGAATCCAATAATTGTTTCATTTTCTCCATTGGAGGTCCCTAGGAAAAGCGCAATGCCTAGGGCATTGCGCTTTTTCCAGTTTGACTGTGTGAAAGTGCCAAAAACTCAAAAATTCAAAAAATTTCGAAATTTGCCCAAATTTCTTCAATTTTTTTGTTGTGGGATGATGATGAGGTGTACTGGGCTATGAGAGATGCCTCAGCAATAATATCAAGCTTGTCCCCTTCATTTTTCTTGGTTAGAGTTTCAAGTCTTGATTTGGCCTTTTGTAGCGTTGAGCTTGCAATTTGGTTTTTCTTGAAGTAGTGCTTGTCCATATTTCTTAATATTTCATTGTCCTTTTTTTCCTTCTCTAAGGGCTTCTCAAGATTCTGTTTGTCCCTATCAAGCCATTGCTCCTATTTCTCATTAACAATCATGGAAAACTATTCATTCAAAGTGAGCTCATTAGCAATCTCATCCTCCTTTTGCTTCTCTAGTTCTAGAGCTCTTTTCAGCCCTCTAGTCCTAGGTATTCTTCTTGGCACTTGTTCTTCTATCTCATTGGTTTCACCATACCTTTCATAATCCTCATCAAGCAAGGCCTTATATTTTTTTTCTTCTCTTTTTTCCTTGAGAAGCTAAATCTCGATGATGGCATGCTTGGTCTTGAGTTGCTCATTTTCTTGCTCATAGTATGCAATGAAAAACTTAGATCTCTATAAGTTGGTCTGAAGCTCACTGATTTGGGCATCCTTCTTCTTGATAATCAATTTGGAGGCCTCATCATAATGCTCCTCATCTAAATCAACAAGGTTAAAATCTGTCTCTATCTCATGGAGGTCATCCTCATCATGAGTGGTTGCCTCATGTAAATCTTCCTCTGCCATCTTTTGTTTGCCTTTATGTACCTGCCTTGTTGGTGAAGAAGGCAGGGCCCCTCCCACAATATATGGGGAAAACACCTGCCTATGCCCTTTTTGATATGTCTTTGCCATTGTGCTAATTTAAGCCTCTTTAGGCTTGCTGAGCTCAACTCTGCTAGGTGACTCATCCTGACCATAAAATGGTGATGATGGTGGTGATGGTGATGGAGTAGGTGAAGTGGACTGAGGTGATGAAATCGTAGGCACTGTGGACTGAGATGGAGGCATATATGTATTAGGGTGAGATGAAGAAGGCACATATTCAACATGTGGAACTTGTGGAGCAGTGAAGATGTAATTTGCTATGAATGTGTCCTATGAAATGTTCAACTAGTTAAGCTGGTGGAGGAAAATGATTTTGATCAAGGAGTGGTGGAAAATATTGTTCGTCTACTGGTAAAACTCTCTCTTTCTCACAAAGTATGCCATTTTTTCTATGCTCCTGAAAATATAGTATTAGATATTGAGGAGTTTAACTCTTGTGAAGTGCATGAGCAGTCTAATGTGATAAGTGGAAAGTCTAGAGAACCTCCCTTCACAAGATAAATACTTCATGATGATATTCATCATGGGGGCATACCTATTAAGAAGTTAGATGAAAGGAAAGACCCTCTTCCTCTCATTTCTGTACATTGGTTTGATGAATGGCTCATAGTACTGATCCTCCAAAAATTTGGATTTGAACCACCTCTCTCCCATGTTTGGAATCCCTATGGCAACAACAATGATGGATGTAGACACTGTGAAAGTCACACCTGCTAGGGTTACTTGATTTTTTTTTAGGTTTACACTAAAGAGTCTGCTCAAAATAGGGTGATTTTGTACCCTCTCAACCATGTTACAAAACTCAAGGAAACCAACATACTGAAGCATGAAACTGTCATTGGTGAGGCTATCAGTTCTCTAGTGTTGGTGGGCTCCAGCCTTAGGATTTTCCATCCTTTGTGTGGCCTTATCTATTGTCTATCCTCCTCCTCCAATATTTCTTCCTCCTCTTGCATATCTTCCTCCTCTTCCATATAGTCTCTTTCTTCTTCCATGGTGTCTTGGTCTAGAAACCCTAAGGGAGGAAATGGGAATGGGGATTGGTCTAGGGAGTAGGGATTAGGGTAGGAAAATTTGGGGAGATGAGGGAAGAGGTTAGGGAAATTTAGGGGGTGATAGGAGGTCAAGATACTTAGGGAGTTGAAAATGATAATTGGATTACAAGTTTGGGGTAGTGGCTTCCTAGGAATTTCAGTGGCCTAGGACTTAGGGTTTTATGGGGAAAGGGTTTAGGGATTAGGAAAGGGTAGTGTAGGGATAGGGATGGGTTGAATAGTGATGTAGGAAGGTGTTGTGGGGGTTATGGGCAAAAAATTGAGTGTAAGGGAGTGATACTAGGGTTTTCAACAAGACACTTAGTTAATTTTTCTTATGAATAAAAACACCATAAAAATGACATTTAGGAAAGCAAGGAGGAAACTATTTTGTATAACTTAATTAATAAAGGAGGAAACAAGATTATCCTGAAAATTTGGAAGAGTTTTAGGGTGTTTTGATGCTACTAGTCCTCAATGGGAAAAAGCACAGCACACTGGGAAAAAGTGCAACACCTTGCCTAGGAGCGCAGCGCCTGAGGTAAAAAAGGCAGTGCCAAATTCTCTAAGCGTAGCGCCTGTTGCCTACACGCAGTGCCAACTTCCTAAGTGCAACACCAAGACAAATTTCACCTCTGACTCTGCAATTCGACCTTTTCAGGTCGAGGGAGTGAAAACTCGTCCTTTGGATGTGCAAATGAGTTGGAATGGGATGTCTTAGTGGTATTTATACTTCATTAAATTGATGATTTGGGCCTTGGGACCCACTTTGTTCCTTTGTTATTCACTTAAATCTTTGAAACTTTATCGTTTACTTGACTCTTTACTTTGACAAATTGATCGTTTGATGAACTTGAGAACTCTTTGAATTTGAATTTTTGGTGGTTTGGAATCTTTGGAACACTGAGTTAGCAGCTTGGGATAGTGAAATTATTACATTTGATTCACATAAAATTAAATAAATAAAATTAAAAATTACATTTGAACTCAAAAATGCATGATGAAATAAGCATTTCTCTTTACAAATCATCTTCACATGAAGAAGAGATGTTTATTGGATCACCCTTTACTTGTTGGTCTTATGCAATGGAGATTAAGTTTACTGAACCATGGAAACCCTAATGACCTAGTGAAACATTGAAAAACCCTAAAAGACCTATTGAGACCTTGAAGGACTAAAATTCATAATGACATGAATGATATGACTTTATGGATGGTGTACAGTTAGCAAGGTATGAAACTATGCCCAAATTTGAGGAAGGGTGATGTTTTTTGGTCTAGGGCTACCATTAGTGACTATTTGTTTTGCATGACGTAGTGGAATGATAAAAAATTTCTGAGTGGGACCCTTAAAATGATATGAAAAGATGATTTTTGATCACTGATGGCAGGATGCAAATACTGACACTAACATGATAGTCAAAGGATTGACTTTGAATCTTTCTTAATGAATTGGAACATTTTACTCTCTTTGCTGAACATTTTATGGCATTCTAATACGAATAAGAATTTGAAATGTTTTTCCCCCTTGTGGGGTTTTTTCCCTGGTCTTTGACCAATTTGGTGTCTCTTGTTCTTGATCTTGATTGTCTTCTAATTTCATTACATTTATTTTTCTATCTACAATTACTATTAACCATTGGAAGATTAATTTTGATTGCTAATTGAAGATAATATTGGGCTAAAGTGATTGTAACAACATAGGATAGTGGAAAATAAACATGGTATCATATCCAAGGTGAATACAATCCCAAGGAGACATGATACAAGAGAAATCATCTTTGTAATAAGCTGAAGGAGCCTATTTGACTTGGTCAAGATGCCTACCGCTTTGACGGCAAAAAAACTGAAAGTCGGCCCCTAAGGAGAGCTTGGTCTGCTATTGTCGCTCTGTCAGCATTTCTCTACTGAAACCTCGTTCTCCTCCTCCACATGGTCTACCCCAGCTTATTTTATTTTATTTATCAAATTCAAGGAATTTGATAAATAAACATTATCAACAACCTTTGAAAATTAAAATATATCTCTCGAGCTTATATTCCACCGCTAAATCTTATAACCAAGGGTTTAATCCTTCGAACCTTATATAAATACCCAACGCTTTTTAAACAAATAGCTTTGTAATAAACCTTTGGCTCCAAGCCCCACATCTATGATCAATAGTCCAATCAAATTCTCGTGCTGTATCTTGGTTATCCTTCGTGCATCTTCTGAATATGACCACCGTCCGATGGCTTCCCTCCAGATCGACGGTGTTCAACGATATCGCGTGGCCTCCCTGGTCGAACGTTAATGCGCGATGGCACACAATGAGAGTGGTTTTCGTGGTCCCACCGTGTACTACGTGTCATCCATTCAATGGAATCGCTCCCAATTTGGAAATACCGCTCACTCCACAAAAGCGGTGCGATATGGGCAGTCTGGTTCGTAAATCCACTCGCGGTTTCAGAATAGTGGTTGACCACGGTTAATCACCTACCTTCCTATGCTTTCCGTTTGTTAACTCAGGTCAGGCCTCGGGTCAGGATTCCGATAGAAAAATAATTCTGTCTCTGTGTAAGCGGGTTTTGCACTATCATCAAACAGAGTTCGACGACCACGATTTCTCTACATAGACCTCGCCTGCGGGTGGGATTAATTCAACAGGGTTTGTTCGGATAATTCAAGAGAAGTAGTAGACAGTAGGATGTGGAGACTGTACAACATTTCCATTCAGAAACTATACACGCACAGAGTTCAATCGCCTCACAGTTAAACAAATTTCCTCACAAACATCAATTCAAGACAGTTTGATAATCAACAGGAACTGAAATTCATTCAACCGGAAGCAATTGCTTAACACACAAATTTTATTGTAGAAAATATCCTCTCTCCCCTCAATGCATCCGAGGGATACAGTTTATATACATTACAATGTGTCTCTTTGGTTCCTCTGTGAGGACCATTTAGAAAATCAAAAGCCTAATTACAATAATTCAACTAACTAAAACATGACAGATGGATCGAATCTAACTATTTGACTTCTACAAATATAACTAATATAAATGAAATAGTCAGTTGAGGTATTGACACCTAGCTATTACAATTCAATTTTTTTCGAACCCTCCTAGCCACAACATGTGGAAAAAACCTCCTACATTGCTGGCTAGTGTCTAATGCCCCTGCATCAGACTCCCGAGGGAAATTTTCTTCATGGGCTCCTGTCAATGAGCTCTTCCATTGATCTGCCTATCTTCTACAAAATTCCTTCAGTAATCCAAGTGGCATCTTCCTCTGGCTTGTCCTTCCATTTGATTAAGTAATGAAAGTACTCTTGTCCTCTGGTCTTCCTGAACACCCTTTTGTCCAATATCTTCTCTGGTTGCAATGGTTGTGCTGGAGGTAGTTGCTCTTTCCACTCAATCTGTTCCTTGCCTACTGATATTTCTTCTACACCATCATCTTCATACTTGTACAAATCTGCAACATTAAAAATGGGAGATATTCCAACATCAGGTGGCAATTCAATCTCATAAGCATTCGCAGAAAACTTTCTAAGTATCTTGCATGGCCCAATCTTTTTTAACTTCAGTTTGTTATACTGCTTCTTTGGGAATCTCTCCTTTCTCAAGTGTGCCAAAACCAAATCTCCTACTTCAAAATAAACTTCTTATCTACTCAAGTATGCTCTGCCTTTGTATTTGATGCTGCTGCTTTGTAGTTGTTGTTTCACTTGTTCATGTATGACCTGGATCTCTGAAGAAAATTCTTCACCATCAGCACTTCTCATCTCTGCCCTTCCCAGATTTCTGAGCTCTGATATTCCCCTGGGGTGCATTCCATAGACAATATGGAATCGGCTCTGCCCTGTGCTTCTGTTTTGTGAGTCATTATATGCATTATGCTACTACCTTGTAGTTGTTGTTTCACTTGTTCATGTATGACCTGGATCTCTGAAGCAAATTCTTCACCATCAACACTTCTCATCTCTGCCCTTCCCAGATTTCTTAACTCTGATATTCCCCTGGGGTGCATTCCACAGACAATATGGAATCAGCTCTGCCCTGTGCTTCTGTTTTGTGAGTCATTATATGCATATTTTTCCTGGGGAAAAATATGATCCCACTGCTTGGGATGCTTTCCTGCAAGACTTCTCAACAAATTTCCCAGACTCCTATTCACTACCTCAGTTTGTCCATCAGTCTGAGGATGATAAGCTGAGCTGAAACTCAGTTTGGTACCAAGTTTCTTCCATAGTGTCCTCCAAAAATGACCCACAAATCTAGTGTCTCTGTCTGAAACAATGCTCTTGGGAAACCCATGCAATCTAACAACTTCTTTGAAAAACAAGTTAGCAACATGGGTGGCATCACTAGTTTTATAACATGGAATAAAATGTGCCATTTTGGAGAATATGTCCACTACAACAAAGACCGTATCATTCCCTCTCTGAGTCTTGGGAAATCCTAGAACAAAATCCATACTCACCATGTCCCAAGGCCTGTCTGGAATAGGCAAGGGAGTGTACAATCCTGCATTCTGGCTCCTTCCTTTGGCATATTGACAGATTTTGCAATTCTTCACAAAATTATCCACTTCTGCTCTCATCTTGGGCCAGTAATAGAAGTGAATTAGCTGCTCATAAGTTTTATCAGTACCAAAGTGTCCAGCAAGTCTACCACTATGCTTCTCCTTAATCAAGTTTTCTCTCATGGAACATTTTGGTACACACAGTTGGTTTCTTCTGAATAGTAAGTCCTCCTACAAGAAATAATCCAGCCACTGGCTTCTATCTATTAGAACAGGGTTAAAACATGCCTCAAATGCTTCCTTAAAATCTGAATCAGTTTTATACAATTCTTTGAGAAAATCAAACCCTACAACTTCAAAATTAGTTTCTTGAACAAGCATGTGCCTCCTACTCAAAGCATCAGCTACTTTATTTTCTTGGCCACTTATGTGTTTCAAAAGAAATTTAAAACCTTGGAGATACTCAACCCATTTGGCATGCTTATGATTCAACTTGGGTTGCTGTACAATGTACTGCAAAGCATGATTATCAGAATATAATACAAATTCCCTGGACATCAAGTAATGTCTCCACTTTTTCAATGCCTGAACAATTGCATAGAATTCCTTCTCATAAGAGGAATACTTATTCTGGTGTCATTTAGCTTCTCACTGAAATAGGCTACAGGCCTATCATCCTGACTCAACACAGCTCCAATGGCCTCTTCACTGGCATCACACTTTACTTGAAATGGTTTAGCAAAATCAGGTAGGATCAAAACAGGCTTCTCAATTATCTTTTGCTTCAAAAGTTTAAAGTTTATTTCTGATTCAGAAGTCCACTTAAATGGTTGTTTTATCTTCTTTATTGCCTCAATTATGGGTGCATTAATCTTACTGAAGTTTCTTATGAATTTCCTGTAAAAACTGGCAAGTCCATGGAAACTTCTTACCTCAAAAACATTCCTGGGTGAAGGCCACTCCACAATTGCCTTAACCTTTTCTGGGTCCATCTTCAATCCTTCTACAGAAACAACAAAGCCCAAATACACCAACTCTTCTTTCATGAAAGAGCATTTCTTTAAATTTATCAGCAGTTTCTCTTGGTGCAGCTTTTTCAAAACATGATTAAGATGCCTTAAATGTTCTTCTTTAGTTCTGCTGAAAACTAATATATCATCCAAATATACTATCACAAATTTACTAATGAATTCCTCCAATACTTCATTCATAAGTCTCATAAAAGTGCTAGGTGCATTTGACAACCCAAAAGGCATTACCATCCATTCATACAATCCTTCATTTGTTTTAAAGGCAGTTTTCCACTCATCACCCTCTCTTATTCTAATCTGATGGTATCCACTTTTTAAATCTATCTTTGAAAAATATTTAGCACCACTCAAACAATCCATCAAATCCTCAACTCTGGGAAAAGGAAATCTGTACCTGATTGTGATCTTATTGATTGCTCTGGAATCAGTACACATCCTCCAGCCTCCATCTTTCTTTGGGCTCAATACTGCTGGTACTGCACATGGACTCAAACTTTCTCTGATCAACCCCTTGTCTACCAATTCCTGTACTTGTCTCCTGATTTCCTCATTTTCTGTGGGATTCATTCTTTAGGCTGCCTTATTTGGCAGATTTGAACCAGGAATAAAATCTATCTGATGGCTGATCTTTCTCACAGGTGGCAGCTCATCAGGTAAATCATCCACAATAATGTCACAATAATTGTCTAACATTTCTTGGATTTATATTGGCAAATCAGAAATCTTTGTAGAAGTAAGAACTACCTTAGGTTTGAAAAATAAAGCAAAGCTTACCTCTTCTTCTTCTATCTGCTGCAGATATTCCTTCCCGCTCAGCAACAAGGTCTTTGGATCAATCACTCTGCTGGATGGCTCTCCTTCTTCCATGGGTATCAATGTATGATGTACCCCATCCTTGAAGAACTTGTAAGTTTTCTTCTTTCCATCATGAACTGCTGCTTTGTCAAACTACCAAGGTCTACCCAGCAGTATATGACACACATCCATGGGCATTACATCACATAGGACCTTATCTTTGTATTTTCCCATTTGCAGCTCTATCTCACACTGTTCTTTTACAATCAGCTGGTGCCTTTTATGCAGCCAGGACACCCTGTAGGGAGTTGGATGCTCCCTTGTATTCAACTTCAACTTTTCTATCACGTCAGTGGAAACCAGATTGTCTGTGATGCCACTATCAATGACTAGCTGGCAGCATTTCCCTTGGACTTTGCATATGCTCCTAAACAAAGTCTTCCTTTGTGCAGGTTCAGTGACCTCTTTGGTTTTCTTCAACAGGACCTTATTAACCACCAAGGAATCTCCCCTCTCTGGTAGAATTTCTTCTTCAATTTCTGCCTCTTCTCCAGCCTGGGCAACAATAGCATTTCTTGGACCAGCACCCACATTCTCTGGACATTCATAGTGCTTGTGTCCCACTTCTTGACATCTATAGCACCTCAATTCTCTACCTCTGCCTCTATCTCTGCCTCCTCTTCCTTTTCCTCTGTAAGAACCCATTCTTCCCCTTGCATCATCCTCTGTAGATGCATTCTGAGGTGAGCTACTATTAGCTCCATCCTTGTGTGTAGTAGGCTTTTCTCTACCACCCTGAATTCCCTTTCCACGGAAAGTACCTCTCTTCTTGGAAAACTACTTCCTCAGGAGTTTCTCCTCTGCTTTCAAGGCCATCTGGTAGGCCTCTTCCACTGTCTTAGGAGACAGAAGAACAATCTCATCTTGGATCTCCAACTTGAGACCATTCACATATTTGGCAGTATTCTCTGGTGTGTCTTGAAATTTCCCAGCTCTTATGCTTACTCTATAGAATTCCTCTGTGTATTCATTCACTGTCAGCAACCTCTATCTCAGGTTTTACATTTGCCTAAACATTGTTAGCTGATAATCACTAGGCAAGAATTTACCTTTTAATTTAGCCATCATTTTGGTCCAGCTCTTGATAGGTTGCTTGCCAACTCTCCTTCTTTCTGCTTGCACTCCATCCCACCAAAGTGCAGCATGTCCTTTCAGCTTTGTCACTGCAAACTTGACCTTTTTATCTTCGCTTATTTCTTAATAGTCAAAGCACTTGTTCATTTCATTTATCCAGTCCACCAGTTCCTCTGGATTCAATCCTCCTGCAAAATTTGATACTTCAATCCTGGGCTTAACTGCAGACCCCAGAAAAGTTTTGAGGAGCCTCATGTCAGGAGGAATTTCAACATTTTCTTCTGCTTCCTCTAATTTAGGTTCACTGATGTCTTCAGGATCTCCGGGCTGTCTTCGCTCCATGGCATCCATTCTGGCCTCGAACCTCTGCAAAATTCCCAACACTTCTGCATTGGCAACGGGTCCGCCTCTCCTTCTGCCAGCACCTCTACCAACTCAGATTGCCATGTCAGGTCTCTGCAAAAACAACTCAAAAACGCTCTGACACCACAAATGACGGCAACAAAATTGAAAGTTGGCCCCGAAGGAGATCTTGGTCTGCTATTGTCGCTCTGTCAGCATTTCTCTGCTAAAACCCCATTCTCCTCCTCCACGTAGTCTACCCTAACTTCTTTGATTTTATTTATCAAATTCGAGGAATTTGATAAATAAACATTATCAACAACCTTTGAAAATTAAAATATATCTCTCGGGCTTATATTCCACCGCTAAACCTTATAACCAAGGGTTTAATCCTTCGAACCTTATACAAATACCCGACACTTTTTAAACAAATGGCTTTGTAATAAACCTTTGGATCCGGGCCCCACATCTATGATCAATAGTCCAATCAAATTCTCACGCCGTATCTTGGTTATCCTTCGTGCATCTTCTGAATACGACCACCGTTCGATGGCTTCCCTCCAGATCGACGGCGTGCAACGATATCGCGTGGCCTCCCTGGTCGAACGTTAATGCGCGACGGTGCGCAATGAGAGCGGTTTTCGCGGTCCCACCGTGTGCTACGTGTTGGCCATTCAATGGAATCACTCCCAATTTGGAAATACTGCTCACTCCACAAAAGCGGTGCGATATGGGCAGTCCGGTTCGTAAATCCACTTGCGGTTTTAGAACAGTGGTTGACCATGGTTAATTGCCTACCTTCCTATGCTCTCCTTTTGTTAACTCAGGTTAGGATTCTGATAGCAAAACAATTCTGTCTCTGCGTAAGCAGGTTTTGCACTATCATCAAACAGAGTTCGACGACCACGATTTCTCTACACAGACCTCGCCTGCGAGTGGGATTAATTCAACAGGGTTTGTTTGGATAATTCAAGAGAAGTAGTAGACAGTAGGATGCAGAGACTGTACAATAGTTCCATTCAGAAAATATACACGCACAGAGTTCAATCTCCTCATAGTTAAACAAATTTCCTCACAAACATCAATTCAAGACAGTTTGATAATCAACAGGAACTGAAATTCATTTAACTGGAAGAAATTGCTTAACACACAAATTTTATTGTAGAAAATCTCCTCTCTCTCCTCAATGCATCCGAGGGATACAATTTATATACATTACAATGTGTCTCTTCAGTTCCTTTGTGAGGACCGTTTAGAAAATCAAAAGCCTAATTACAATAATTCAACTAACTGAAACATGACAGATGGATCGAATCTAACTATTCGACTTC